>JANPWX010019927.1:87286-109481 GCA_024734555.1 Trochalopteron elliotii
AGTCAGTAGGACATTAGGCTGGCCACGCCCAGGCGTGCCCGGATGAGGGCGCGCGCCATGATGGGTGGGGCGCGCACGGCGCCGCCGGCCAATGGGAGGCGTGGGATGGGCGAGGGGCGGGGCCTGGGGCGAGGCATGGCCGCGCCCAGGTGTACCCGGATGATGCGGGGCGCCATGATACGTGACGCCAATGCGCAGCTGAGGGAGAGGGCGAACGGGCGCGCGGGAAAGTCTCCGGGTGCTGAGAGAAGCCTGAGGGATTTGTCTTAAGGGACAAACGGGCTTGTGTTATGGCTGTTTTCTCCTCAGGACGCGCTGCCTGAGGAGAGGCGCGCCACCGAGCTGTCCGCACGGGCAGACTCCGCGTGCGGCACCGGCACCCCTGCAGGCATCGGGTCCTGCAACCAGCGCTGCGCAGCGAGCCGGACGCGGCCCTGTGTATCCCGCTCGGTGATTGGCTCCCGCCGCACGAAGGGGCGGGACTAAGGGGAGGAGCGGCGCTGGGATTGGCCGGAGAGCGGTGGGGTCCTGTATGTGAGCTTGGAGGGAGTTGGGCTGAAGGAGGCGAGCGGCTCTGGTGATTGGCTGCTGCGGGGCGGAGGGCGGGGCAGCGAAGTTCATAAAGGGGGCTAGGCGGACCGCCTCATTCAGTTTTCAGTTTTTCCGCCGTTCCGTTTTGTGTGTGCTGCTCCCGCTGGTGGTGCCAAGATGTTCGAGGCGCGGCTGGTGCAGGGCTCGGTGCTCAAACGAGTGCTGGAGGCCCTCAAGGACCTCATCACCGAGGCCTGTTGGGACCTGGGCTCGGGCGGCATCAGCCTGCAGAGCATGGACTCCTCGCACGTCTCGCTGGTGCAGCTCACTCTGCGATCGGAGGGCTTCGACACATACCGCTGCGACCGCAACATCGCCATGGGCGTCAACCTGTCCAGGTCAGCCGGCGGCGAGGTCTCCTCGGGCGCTGGCATGGAGCCGCCGAGCAGGCCCGGAGGCTGTGGCGCTGAGGGGAGCGGGGGCTGCCGGGGAAGGGAGTGTGAGGGGAGATCTAGGGGCGAGGGGCTGCGTTGGAGGTGTGGGGGGTCCCGGGGGCGCTCGGAGCCCCCTCAGCCCTTCTCTCCCGCCCATTCCCCTCACGGCTCTCGCGCCGTTTTTCGCGGCGCGCGCGGGGCCCGTCGCGGCCGTGACGTCACTGCCGGCGCCAAGTGGCGGGAAAAGCCAACGCTGGCGGGGAGCCGCCGCCATGGCCCCTCTTGTGGGAAACGGGTGACAGCTTTAAAGTCCTGTCGCTAGGGAAGTCCTTACAGAATTCTTGGGAGCGTCAAGATGAGCGCTGCCAGCAGGTCCTGCCCTGCTGTTCAGCCCTGTGAGGCGCTCCTGGAGTGCTGTGCCCAGCTCTGGGCTCCTCACGAGGGGAGAGACACGGAGCTCCTGAAGCGGGTCCAGCGGAGGGCGACAAAGATGAGGAGCCTGGAGCATCTCCGTTATGAGGAAAGGCTGAGGGAGCTCAGGCTGTTCAGCCTCGGGAAGAGACTGCTGAGAGAGGGAAACTCATCCCTGTGCATAAATATCCATGGGAGGGGTCAGAGGATGGATGTAGGCTCTGCTCCGAAGGGCCTAGCCGTGAGACAAGAGGAACAGGCAGGGACTGATGCACGGGAATGTGGAAGAACTTCCCACATATGTTGAAGAATTTTGTGGGTGACCAAGCACTGGAAGAGATTGGCCAGAGAGGCTGGGGAGTCTCCCATACACCCACTTTTCCAACCCTGTTAAAAGGAGAGCCTGCTAAATGTAATATTCCATCCCCTGCTGCTCTGTCAGCTCCCAGCCCCCTGAGTCACCTGCCTTTCTCCCCTCCAGCATGTCCAAAATCCTGAAATGTGCAGGGAACGAGGACATCATCACCCTGCGGGCCGAGGACAACGCAGACACCTTGGCTCTGGTGTTTGAGACACCCAGTGAGTGTTGGATTTGGGAGCTCTTTTGTTACTGGCATGTGTTTAAGCAGCTTCAAAAATCACAGGGATGCAGGAGGGAGGGAAGTGGCAATGGGTCCTGCAGGAATGGGAGGGGACAGCTGATTCTTGGAAGTCTGGAGATTGAAACTTCATCAACTTGATAAATATTTTCCTTGTAAGAGGAAGACTCTTAGCTCGTAGGCTGCACATAGATGTCCTTGGCTGTACCCTTACAGCCTGTGAAAGGCTGTTAGAGCAGTCCCAGAGTTCCAGCTCTGAGGAGACAAAGGAAAATCTTTGTGTCATTATTGACATGGTTTTACTTGGAGGGGGTGGCAGCAGTTAAATTGATGCTTGTCGCTTGTTGTAAACACATGGTATAACTGTGCTTTGCTTTTCCAGACCAGGAAAAGGTTTCTGATTATGAAATGAAGCTGATGGATCTCGATGTGGAGCAGCTGGGAATCCCAGTAAGTAACAACTCAGGTGACTGGTGGCACTGGGTTCCCACAGTCTGGGGAGCCACGACTGGTTGCCACGTTCACATCAGATCCTGTAACACAACATCCTTTTGGAGCACTGGACAAGCCTGGTGCTGGCTGGGTGTCACTGGGAGTGCCCAAGGGTGTCACTGTGGGTGCTTTAGGGCTGGTAGGATGTCACTGTGGGTGTCACTGAGTACCCCAGAGCTGGCAGGGTGTCAGTGTGGGTACTTTAGGGCTGGCAGGGTGTCACTGTGAGTGTCACAGAGTACCCCAGAGCTGGCAGGGTGTCACTGTGGGTGTCACTGAGTACCCCAGAGCTGGCAGGGTGTCACTGTGGGTACTTTAGGGCTGGTAGGGTGTCACTGTGGCTGTCACTGAGTACCCCAGGGCTGACCAGGTGTCAGTGTGAGTGCCCAGGCGTGTCACTGTGGGTGCCCAGCCCTGGCAGGGTGTCACTGTGGGTGTCCCTGCGAGCACCCAGCCCTGCCAGGCTGTCCCTGTCCCCAGGAGCAGGAGTACAGCTGTGTGGTGAAGATGCCCTCGGCCGAGTTCGCGCGCATCTGCCGGGACCTGAGCCACATCGGCGACGCCGTGGTCATCTCGTGCGCCAAAGACGGCGTCAAGTTCTCGGCCAACGGCGAGCTGGGCAACGGCAACATCAAACTGTCCCAGACCAGCAACGTGGACAAGGAGGAGGAGGCTGTGAGTGGAGTGGCTGCAGGGATCACCTGCAAGGCCAATTCTCTGCCCTCTGGGGGGGTCCTAGAATTAGGGAACAGTTTGGGTTGGAGAGGACCTTTAGCAGTCACTGAGTCCAAGACCTGCAGTGAGCAGGGTCCTGAATCCCTCTAGTTCAGGGAGTTTCTGAATCCCTCCAGTTTTAGCCTTACCCTGGGAGCAGCAGTGGTGGCCTTCGCCTGAGCTGTCCCAGGGGTCTGGAATCCCTGCAGCTGCCTTTCCTGAGCCCGACCTGCTTCCCCAGGTTACAATAGAGATGAACGAGCCAGTCCAGCTGACCTTTGCCCTGAGGTACCTGAACTTCTTCACCAAAGCTACCCCCCTGTCCCCCACGGTCACACTCAGCATGTCTGCAGATGTTCCTCTGGGTGAGTACCAGTGCCTCTCCCTGAGAACTGGAGAATTGGAACTTGAGGCTGGATTTTATGTAGAACCTTCTGAACACCCTTTTTTTCATTCTGTTCCGCAGTTGTGGAGTACAAGATTGCTGACATGGGACACCTGAAGTACTACCTGGCCCCAAAGATCGAGGACCAGCAGGATGGCTCTTAACTGGAGCAGGGCTGGGGGGATCTGCTCCCGTCTGGAGGCAGTAATTCCAGAGCCTTGGAGCATCCTGGGAGCATTGTAGCTGTGTCTTGTAGATATCTCTGTAAATATTTTTCAACTCACTATTTTGCTATCCTGGTATCATTGGAAATAGGAAACCTGAGTTTTTCTAGTCTGTTCATGTACTCCCAACAATCTCTTGGATGCTGTCTGAAGGTGACATTTCTTACTCCTTTCAGCTGCTGTTGGAGAAGAGGGGCAATATTTAATGGGTCAAAATATTTTCTGGAGCTTCCCCTGTGGAGCTGTAGCTTAGAGTTGCTGTTTTATTATCCCACGAGTTTATGTGATCTTACTTCATTTATTTTTGAAGCTGGTATTTTGACTGAAACTTGGAAAATGGAAATAAAGAATATAATTTCATGGAGTTTGTCGTGTTTAAATGTGAGTGGGTGGATCGATGCTTTTGAAGCTGTGCTGATGTTCCCTGATTGCCTTCTCAAGGCTCTGAGCTTTGATCACTCCAAGGTGTGAAGGAGGTGCCAGTCTGTTCCCTGGACGTGGCATTGGGGACAGGGGTTAGTGGTGACAGTGGTGGTGCTGCCCTGACGGGTGGAATTCATGATCCTATCAAGGCTTTTTCCAACCTAAGCAATTGCCCGATTTTTTCTGGGGAGGCTGTGTACTTCCCGTGGGTCGGTAAGACACAAGAATCCCGGGGACAAACGGCCTGAAAAGCTGTCCCCGGGCAGCCCCGGCGGGTGACAGAGGATGTCACCAGGTGGCAGTGCCGGCCACGAACGAAGCCTGCTGCTGCCCCGAGGGACAATCCCTGCTCAGGGCTGGGGACAGCATTGCCCCGGCCCTGGGCTCCTGCTGGGACCGGCACTCCCGGGGATGGCCGGCAGTGTCCCAGGCCGGCTCGGACAGGACACCCCGGGACAGTGGGAGGGGTGCCTGCCCACAGCAGGGGTGGCACTGGATGGGCTTTAAGGTGCCTTCCAACACAAACCATTCCAGGATTCTGGATTTAGACATTGATTTTCTGCCCCTGTGGCTCAGGTGCCTCCCTTGTTGAGCTGTCTCGTGTCTCCAGATCCTTCTCCATTTATCCTCCAGCTTCCCTGGTTTGCGGGTTACTTCAGCACCTTAAGGAAACATCTGTGAAGAAAGATCTTTCGCCCTAAAGTTTTTTTAGCAATTCCTGACCTCTTGCCCGGACCAGGGGCGAGTGCCTTAAATAACCTGGGGGTTCTTTTCCCCTCCTGAGGGGACGCAGCAGGACACGGGGACTGGGGCGGTGCCGGGGCAGAGGGAAGCCGGGACAGCGCCGGCCGTGACCTGGAAGGGAAGCGGCGTCACCGGGATCAACTTCCCGGGGCCGCGGACGGACAGGCGGGGCCGGCATGGGGCGGGCCGGCGGCAGGTACCGGGGCTGGCGGGGCGGGGGCTTCGGGTGGCTTTGGGTTGGATTAGGGGAGGTTTGGGGTGGATTTGGGGTGGTTTGCGTGGATTTTGGGGTGGTTTCGGGTGGGTTTGGGGACGGCGCGAGGCGGGGACCCCCATCCCGGATGTCCCCGCGGGAGGTGGCGGCTCTCACAAAGCGACATCCCCGCCCCTCCCGATTTGTCCTGGGGGGAAATGCGGGGCTGTGATTGAGGGGATTCGGGATCCCGGGCGGAGCTGCCTTGTTTGCGTTTCCCGGCGCTGCCCTGGCGCCTCCACGGGGTTTAAAGCACAACTGCCATATTAGAAATTTGGATTTCAGCATTAATTGTTTTGGCCAAGTTGCTCAGGCCCGATTATTTATTTGGCTCCCAAAAAGTATTTGCAGTGTGCTGGTTCTTGTTCTTGAACCATTGTGATGCTCACTTTGTGTGAAGCTCAGTGGAGTTGTACTTGGCCCTTAAACTTGAGATCTGAGAGAATATTTTATATGTATATTTTATACACATTTGTCCTCAACAGCCTCTTTCTTGTTGGTAAATGAGGCATTGAGAAGGACAGAGCAACTTGTGCAAGTGTAAAATGGGAATAATTCTGAAGAAGCCACTGAACAGCCTGGCAAATAATGGGGCAGTGGGTAAGAAAAGAGCAAAATGGAAATTTGTTGGGAAATCTGGCAGCTTCCAGAAAGGTTGGTTTATTCCGGGTTTTTCCCCTCCTGCACATCTACCCTCGGGCACGTGGCAGAGCCTGGGGGTGTTTGGGTCATGACCTGAAAAACACGGATGTGTGGGGAGCAGGGAATGCCACCCTGCAGGTGTTTCCATTATCCACGGGGCTGAAAATGTTTTGTCCGTGTTTGGTTTTTGCTACTAAAACAAAAGCCCAAAGTTCAAACAAACGGTTCAGTGGTGGGAATTTCAGATCACAGAGGATTTTATAAAAGTCAATTTTACAGTAGGAAGAACAAAGCTGGGTGGGGAATGTGCCAGCAATTAGTGATGGGGAGACAAAGGGCTTCAGTTCAATTGGAGACTCAGTATTTTGGGTGGATGCATCACCCTCTGATGCTAAAGAATGTTGTGGAAATGAGTTTTTATCCCTTCCTATTGGCACCGCTGGAATATCTGCTTTTGTTCCCTTAGTTCCACACCTTCTCAGAAAATAAAAGCCCCATTGAGGCTGGGAGGTGTGGGGAACCCTTCCCTGCCTCTCTCTCCCCTGGGAATCTTTGTCCTGCTGGGAGAGGTGCCTGGCCCAGTCCCAGCTCTGCAGTGGCAGGGAGAGGTTGGCAGGATGGATCCCTGGGAAGGCTCTGAGGGGCAGCAGCTGGCTCTGATCCCTGTCCCCAGGGTGTCCCCCTGGCACTGGGACCCTGCTCTGCACACCCGGAGCTGTCCCTGGGCTTTGGTGACCTCACCATTCACACTCTGTCCCCTCGTCCTGCTCCCTCTGAGTCACTCCTGCTGTCTCCATGACACCTCTGTTTCATTCCAGTTTCCAGTGGTTTGGGTTTTTTTTTGTTTTGGTTTGGTTTTTTTCCCTAAATTGCTCTCTTGCAAAATCTCCTGGTGGTTGAAAAGCTGCTTTGTTTAGGTGTGGTTTGGATTTATTTGCTGGTGCCCTGTTCAGAAACAGCCAGAGCTTGGACATCTCCATGCTGGCAGTGGGAGCTCCTTATGGAGCCTGGGCCCTGCCCTGGAATTTCGATCTGGTTTGAGGCACAGGTTCTACCTTGATTCCAAATATTGTTGCAGCTGCATCCATTTTGTATTTTAGGCTTCAAATAAAATGCTTAGATCCTCTGCTGGAAAAGTTTTAATTTATGAACAGGAACAGAGGTGCCCTTTGGGTGGCACAGCTTTGACATGGGAGTTTCTCTTCAGAAACTTGTTGTGTGTCTCTCAGCCTCCCATCACTCAGTTTTCTCTGCTATTTTTGCTCCTCCCCTGGTTTCCAGGCTGTAGCTGATGTTCAGGCCCCCCTGGAATGATGCCGTCGCGGACCAATCTCTCTGCTGGGATTCCCAGTAGCAAAGTCAAATATTCCAAGCTCTCCAGCACTGATGATGGATACATTGACCTGCAGGTAAAAAGTGGGGAAGGAAGGTGTAAAACCACGAGGATGGGCAGCCACAGCTTGGCCTTGCACAGGCAGCTGCTTCTCGTGCATCTCCAGGGGAGCAGCTGCAGCTCAGAGAGGGACAAAGCTGGGTGGGAGACAAACCCTCGGCCCTTCCCCTCTGGAAAGTCCAAAGAAATTTCCTGGGAACAAGACTGGGAGTAAGGGCTGGCTCAGCAGGGTCTCCATGGGCAGAATTCCTCCTGGAGGGGCTGTTACAGAGCCTGGCAGCAGAGCTGCTGCAGCACTTTGTCCCATGTCAGCTCTGCCAGTTGTGGGGTCACGTCTGTGCTGTGATGGGAGGGGAGCTGTGCTGAGTTCAGCTGTTCAATATTTGGGTTTTTCCATCCAGTTCAAGAAGAGCCCACCCAAAATCCCCTACAAGGCCATTGCACTGGCTGTGGTGCTGTTCATGATCGGGACCTTCCTCATCATCATTGGAGCCCTGCTGCTGGCAGGGTACATCAGCAAAGGGGTGAGTGCTTACTTACACCTCTGGCACTGCTTCTTCACTGTCCTCAGAGCTGCTCTGAGCCCTCATTGCCCATCAGGTGACAGGAAGCAGCCTCAAGTTGCACCAGGGGAGGCTTAAATTCAAAATTAGGAAAGGTTTGTCATGGAAAGGGTGGGAAAGGCCTGGCACACCTGCAGTGGTGGAGTCCCCCCATCCCATGCCCCATTCCCATCAAGGATGTGGCACTCAAGGACGTGGGTTAGTGGTGACCCTGGGGGTGCTGCTGGGTCATGGTTGGACTCGATGACCTTGAAGTTCTTTTCCAGCCTCACAGGATCCTGTGATCCTGTTCAGTGTAAAACTTCAGAGCCACAGGAAGCGAGCAGGGAATTGATTCCCACCACGGCCTGGCTGTGCTGGCAGCCCCCTTTCCCTGGGATCCTGCAGTCAGTCTGGCTGGAGCAGGCTCAGAGTTGGACTGGGCATCTCCAGGGAGGGCTGAGTGTCCCTGGGGAGGTCACATCCCTGGAGATGTCACATCCTGCTGATGTCACATCCTGGATAGATTTCAGCCCCTGCAGATGGTGCAGGGACAGGGAGGAGCTGCCAGACGCTGTGTGGGGCATGGCAGCCCTTCCCCATCTGCCTGTGGTTGTGAGACATGGGAAGGGGATCTGCTCCAGCAGTTCTGGGTGCTCCTCCCCCTGCTCCCTGTGCTGTGGACTCATGGTGGGTTGGCAGCTCTGCCTTATCTCTGTGGCAGCAGCAGCCTCTGGGCTCTATCAGCAGCACTCCAGGCACAGATCTCTAGGCTCATTCTTGGCCACACTTGCAGCTCCCAGCCCTGGCTGCACATCCAGGGGGGTCCGTGGTGAAGGACAAGGTCCCTGCAGGTCCCTGCAGGACCTTGAGGGCTTCCTGCAGCAAGGAGGAGATGCCAGGACAGGATTAAAGGCTCAGCTGAGGTATTTCTGATGGAAGGTGGATTTTTATTTCTCAGCTTGCCAGGCCTTGGGGACAGATCACAACCATGGGATGGTTTTGGTTCAAAGGACCTTACAGATCACCTCATTCCAACCCCTGCCTTGTGCAGGGCCACCTTCCCCTAGAGCAGGCAGGGTGTGAGAGGGGGGAGAGCCCCTCATGCAGAGGTCACTGCCCCGGGCTGTCTGTCCCTGCAGGAGACCGACCGGGCCATCCCCGTGCTGATCATCGGCATCCTGGTGTTCCTGCCGGGCTTTTACCACCTGCGCATCGCCTACTTCGCCTCCAGGGGCTACCGCGGCTACTCCTACGACGACATCCCCGACTTCGACGACTGAGCCCTTCATTAATCTCACTCTAATTAGGTTGGTCAGAGCTGGTAGTTCCCCTGGATGCCGCCAGGGCACAGCTGATGCGTGTCCCTCACACGGCGCCGCTTCCTGGGCTCGAAGTGTTGCAGGTTTTCCAGTTTGGGGGGTGGGGGCTCGAGCCCGGAGTTGACCAAAAGGAATTGCAAAGAACTTGGGATTTATGGTATTATTTCCTCTTGGGGTTGCATAATTCTGCTCTCTGTGGAGTTCTTCCTGGGTGAGGCAATCCTTGTGATTTTCCAAAAATAGATGAGCTGGTTTTAGCAGCAGATACTTGTTTTTTCTCGAAGTGTTTTCTAGAGTTTATTTTAGCTTTCCGTGAGATTGTGGTTATTGTTGGGTTACCTTTGCAGACAGACCACAGTTAAATTCTCCTTTTGCTCTCTGTCCATCAGAAATGCTTCCAAACTACTGGTTCCTGAGCTTGCCTGGAGTAAATAAAGTCTGATGAAAGGGGGAAAGCAGCACTTCCTGCAAGTGATTTCCACACAGTGCCCTTGCTCCAGGGCTCCCTGTCAGACTGACCAAGCTCATTTCCTCACAAACACATCCTTCCCAAGTGAGCTTTCCCTGTGCCACTGCTTTTGGCAAAATCCGCTTATCTTTCACAAGGACTGGTGTTGGACTTTGCTTGTTATTTAAACAACCAAATGGATAATGGGAGAAGGATTGGAATCCAGACTCAAGTGTCTAAATACCAGAACTCTTGGGCTTGACTAATATGGGTATTGAAGACATTTGAATTCCAGCTTTCTGTCTTTTGGAGTCCTTTTGTCCTTGTGTAGATAATTTGCTGTGCAGACCTGCCCAGGCCAGTGAAGAGAACTTCTCTGTGTAGTTTGTGCTGAACAAACCCCTCTGGATTGCTTTGCCAGCTTTGCTGATGTGTCATTCAGGGAAAAGAGAGTGATGACTTCACTTCTGTGAGGTAAAACCAGGCTGTCTCCTGAGCTGAGGTGTCTCAGTGAGTGTCCTGGAGAACGAGCAGTGATGCAAGTGGATGCATTTAACATGAATAAAGTTCTATATTCTCTGTAACCAGAAGTTTGTCTTTCCCACCTTCACAGGTGTCAGAGTGCACTAAAAACTGTCCTGGGCTTTGGCTGCTGTTGCCTGCAGCTCCCAGGTGCTGCTGCAGTGAGGGAGGCAGCAGCTCTGGAGTAGCCCCAGCAGTGTCTGTCTGCACAAAACACTCCGCAATTGTCACCTGAGCCCCAGGTGGGTGGAACATTCCAGAAGGAGGGGCAGGAGTGACTGACAGTGACAGTGCAGGGCAGGCCCATTGAGGTATCCACAGATCAGGGCTGCACAAACACCTTGTTCTGAACATACTCCTAGAATTGCCTTTTTTCCTCCTTCAGTGCTCCAGGTTAGACCCAAACCCTGAGCCAAACTCTTTTTTTTTAACCTGCATCTCTTTCCTCACTTGTCTCAAGTCCCCTGTGTGAATCCTAGTGTTGCACTCTGAGGAAGAAGTGGTTAAATTCAGGATCTCCCTTTCCACCTCTGGAGGCACAGCTGGGCACATTCCCTCCCTGCTGGCAGCCCCAGGTCCAGGCTGGGACAGGGGACAAGGGACACGTGCTGCTGGCAGCAGCTGGAATGTGTCAATTAACAGCTGGCTCTGGCCAGGAGAGCACTGCTGACGTCAAACCATGAATCAGCCTCTCTTAGGGGACAACAACCTGGGTTTATTTGGGTTTGGAGAACGAGGAGAGGAAGTGGAAGTTTAGATGGAAAAAGCAAAGAGGGAGGGAGAAAATGCAGAAAGTTGGCAAGAGGGGGGGTCACCTAAGCGAGATAAATTTAGGGGACAGGAGAAGAAACTGGACTTGGATGATCCTTGTGAGTTCCTTCCAACTTAGGGCATTCTATGGCTGTGATTCCAAGAACGCGTTGACATTCCTGGAGGAAAGGAATTAATGAATTTACTTTTCTTTGACAGAAGCAAAGTCCTCAGGCAGCACAGTGGATAAATAAACAGGGCTGTGTGAGGGATGGCCAGAAGAAAAAGTCCTCTCCACAGGGTTTTTTTATATCTAACTGGGAAAAAAAGAAACACTTCTAGGACAGAGAAAGGGGATTCTGACCAGTGGAGATACATGGATGCAGAGGACTTCATTCTTCAAACTGACGTCCAGGTTTTGGGGAGCCCTGACTGACTCCCTGCAGCGATGAGGGCAATAGGAAAAGGCCTGGGAAGGAGTTTGTGGTTCTAGAGCAGGGCTGGAATAATAAATGAAGCAGAAGCACTGGTGAATGAGGATAACACTGAATAGCTGCTCCCTTTGTGGAGCATCCTCCATTCTGGGCAAGGCAGCTGTCTCAGGGTAAAACAGTCAGCATTTACGAAGCCTGACAGGTGTTACCATGCACAGAAGCTCTAGAGAAAGAACAGGCAGCCAGATTCCAGGCTTTTCTCTGGTTTATGAGTGCTTGGATTCGTGTCTCCTTATTGCCATTCTTTGATTGCTGTTGCAGGGTGTAGTTACACAATTAATTTAACACCATGCACTTGCTGGAAAGATTTGGAAATGTGATTCTGCAGTCCTGTGGCCTGAGCTACCAGCAGTCCCCAAGAAATCCTCCTGGTGTATTTGTTATAAAAGCAAAGATTTTAGTCAATCTCATGATTTTTTTTTTTGAGTGAACAAAGCCAGAATTATTCAAAGTACTGTACAAATGGTGCCATAAACCCTTGAAAGCAGAGGCAGAAATGGTGCTCTAGGTTGTCCAAAGTGGTGAAGGAATGGGGAGGAGTTTCAGCAGCCTGGGGACTGTTTGTGAGGCCAGAGGAAGCCACAACCCTGTCCCAGGCTCTCACTTCCTCTCTGTCTGAAGTTCCCCAGCGGATGTGATGAGATGATTCTCACACTGAGGATTTTGCATATTTCCATGCATAGATCCATGCAAAGAGACATAGAATCGTTAAGAAACCTTTAATTAACATCACTCAATCCAGCCATTAATTCTCAAGTGACATCATTCCCACTGCAGGGAAGCAGCTGTAGGCTCTGCAGGCCAGTCCTGGGAGAGCAAGTGCCAGTACTCCAGACTTGTGCCATAGATGTTTGTGGCATCACTGCTGCTCCTTCTTTCTGAGATTCTCCACGTGCTTGTGCTGCTGGAAGTTCATGGAATGAGGGGAAGAGCAAAGCCCATCACTGGTCCCATGGAAACTCGAGTCTGTAACTCCTTGTTCCTGCTTTCTCAGCAGTGAATTCAATTTCCTCTCACTTTGTGGTAACCTCATTCTGAGTTTCTGGCTGAGCGTTTTCCTCTTTGGGAAAGGTGTGAGGAGGCTGGGTGGGGCAGCAAGGTTCTGACCCTAGTCCTGGAAACATTTCAGTAGAAGTTGTGTGAAACAGCACAGAGAGGATGTGAAGCTGTGTTACCCACCCCCGGGCTGGAAATCCAGCCACGAAGCCAGTGCTGTGTGTGAGCAAACAGCAAAATGAGCAGCAGCATCTCTGCTGCTTCCCTGGGGCTCCTCCTGCAGGAACACTCAGCCCAGCCCGGGTTTGCTTTCTGTCACCTGCAATTAGCCAAATTCGGCACCACTCTTCACAGAGAGGCTCTGTACAGAAATAGGGATTTGCTGCGGCATAAAAGCCTGGTAAAAACCCCTCAGGGCAGGAAGAAATGACTCAGCACAACCTCGAGGGGGGATCTGTGCTGTGCCCTTCTCTGGATGAGCTTCTCCAAGCGCTCTCCACACTCCTCCCCCTCGTGCCTGGTCCTTAAAAGCTCCAAACATCACCCCATTCATGCAACTGCTCCTCATGCCTTCTGCCTCTTCTGAACCTCACCTCGAGCTTTCCCCTGGCCCTTCCCTTGGGCTGTTTGTCCTGCTCTTCTCAAGATCTCAGCCCTGGAAGCTCCTCCAGGACTCGGTGGCTGATGCTGCCTTCCCAGCTGGCCTCTCCCCATTGCTGTCCTTGGGAGCTGCATCCCTTCAGCAGGCAGGGGACATCACTCAGCCCTTGGATCCCTCTGGCCTCTCAGTCACTGCAGACACCTTTGGTTTCCCCCTCCCTGCCTTCTCAGCCTGATAAAAAGTAACGATTTTTGCCATTTTCCCGAGGCTCTGCGCTGACCCAGCTGTGCTTCCCTGCTCCAAGGCAGATGCTGTGTCCCACTCCTGTGTGGAATGTGGATGTGCACAGCAGTTCCTCTCCCTTTCCTGAGTGCAAAAGCAGCTTGAGGTTTTTCAGGAATGCTGGATTTGACTAAAAATAGTCCAGACAGTCCAGCAAGGCCATGACAGAGCCTCCCAAGAGAGTTGGCTTTGTTCTGATGTGGAGCCAAGGGTCATGGGGGAGGAAAAACTCGATTGTTGATTAGAAATTATTGTTTCCAATTTATTGAATTGACTGGTTTGCTGCTCTGGGCTCAGGCAGACCATGGTTTGTGCTGGTTCAGGACTTGTTACCCTGAGGCCTTTCCTTCCCTGCTTTCCCTGTGTCTAGGAAGGTGTTAAGGAACTGCTTTTAATCAGAAGTAAGGCAATTACTGGGAGCTCTGTTTTGTGACCAGCATGGACAGAGCTTTCTTCTGGTAAGAATCAGGAAGTGACATTTCCTTCCTCCACACTGTCCTTGGGCTGGATTCTGAGCCATGCTGTTGTCTGCATCCCTGGGGCAGCACAAAGGGACCTCCCCTTCCACAGCAGCACAGATCCATGAGATCCATACAGAGCTTTTCCAGCTCTGCAGTGACAGAGAGGAACAAAACTGTGATGAATCTTCTTTGAGAGGACTTTCAGCTTCTGTGAAACAGCACGTTTGGCACTGAAGCAAAAATTCTGTGGAGGAATCACCGTTTCATCCTGGGCTGTTAAAGCAAAGGGCAGCAAATCCACTAGTCACCACTAATTAATTTTGTTTTGAAATATTTACTTGGGCTGAAGTAGTAGCTGCTCTCAAGTCTTTAAAGGATTAGCTGCCTGCTACTCTTTATGCCTGCAACCATTTATTTAAGCTGTTGCTGTAAATCATGCTGTTAACCTGTCATGAGAGGTTTTAACCTTCCTTCTCATCAGTGAGAAATGCCTGGTGCAGATGGCCCTGCTGATGTGACAGAAATTAAACATCCAGCCAGGTCCTCTGGGCTCTTTCCCCAGCTTCTTCAAGGAGGGGCAAGACAGAAAATTAGTTTAGTGATAATTGTCTCCATCAGGGTGTTGCAAAGCCTGAGGAGGGGCTGTGAGGAGTTTAGGGAATACGAGCTGGTTGATGCAGGAGCATCAGTTTCTGAGCTAAAGCCATGTGTAGTAAAGGAAGTGCTCTGGATCTAGAACAAATCCTCAAAGCAAACTGAGAACTCACCTCAGCAGGGATTATTTCTTACTCTCAGGCACCAGTTTAGTGTAAAACAGAAAGATCTCAGGTCCTTAAACCTACAAATACTAATTAGCATCACCACATAATTTTCTAGCAGTTTTCATTAATGTGTCATTAGAATAAGTCTGCCAGCTCCTATAATCCTCATTTTTCTTGTCTCTCAACACTTAACAGTCCATATCACAGCATGACCTCTTCCCTGCTATTTTGGGTGGCTCTTTTCCAGACAAATGCCTTCTTTTCTCTGTATTTGATACTGGAGGTCAAGTGAATCCTCTCTGCCTTTTATTGCACAAGAACAGAGGCAGGATTGTAACAGGGCCAGTGCAAATGTGCACCTAAAAATAAACTAGTGGATGGTCTCCAACTTCAAACACAAAAAGAGTATTTGTAGAGGTCTTTCTTTGTTGCGTGACCGCATTTCAGATCACTGAGGAGACTCTTCAAAGTTCAGCTCACAAACAGTTCGTGGTTTAATCCTCCCCATGGAACAAAGGCAACTCTTTGACTTGGATCCACAGTTGGCTGCCACCCTGAACCTTTGGAAACCCTTGGAGCTGGCAGAGGCTCACTCCAGAGTGGATCATCCCGGGGGCAGGGGGCAGTGTGTGGGGTGCTGTTCTGGGCTGCTGCCTCCCACCCTGGCCACAGGCCTGGGGCTGCAGAGGGACAGGCAGGGCCACAGCCTTCTCTTCTCGGGTTTGGTTTCCTTTGCCCGAGATTCAGGTGCTGGTTTGAGAGAGTTTTTCCCTCTGAAGGCTCTGAGCCAGACGCGAGAATGAAAGGGAGTCTTCAAGGTCTTGTTTTTTCTGGGTTTCTTGTGTGTTTATTAATTCTTATCTTACAAGTTTCTCTGTGCCTGGCCAAGATGTTCACAGCAGCTCGGACACAGGTGACTCCCCCCGTGATGGGAGGTCACTGCCTTCTTATACAGATAGTTACATGTCTATTATTTACAAATCTGTGCCAATGCCTATTACCTGTACTAAAAGGGCTCATCTCTACTCTGACCCAATCTCCTTAAACTACTTTGTGCCACCATCACATCAGAAGATGGAAGACGAGGAAGAAGGAGAAGAACTTAGGGCACCACCCTAAATCCTCCATTTTGTCCCCCCACTCACCTCTATTCTAAGAATCCCAAAACTACAAAATTTTCCACCCGGTGATAAATGACACTACTGTCTGTCACACCTTTGTGACTTGTAATTCCTCTCTGTGTTGGAAGTTTTCTGGACTGAAATCAAAGCCTGTGTCTTTCTGGGCTCTGTGGCAGGGTCTGCAACCCCACTGGACAGACCCCCCTGTCCAGGTTTCAAACCCTCTTGCTCGGGTCCCAGGCCTCTCTGCTGAGGTCTGTGACCTTCCCGGGTGCCCAGAGGGGTGCCCTGAACTCTGACATTCTCTCACCTCTGCTGGAAACCATTCAACAGTGGCGAGAGGGGCCAGAGCTTGCAGAACACTTCAGTGACACACCTTGGCACCAATTAAGAATAGCAGAGAGGTGGCACTTCAGGCAGGGAAGGGGTTAACCAACTACAGGGCAATTTTCTGGGGAGAAGTTGGAGTTCATTGTTCCAGGCTCTCTGTGGATTTCTTTTTTGTCCTTTCGTCTCTGATTCTTGGTTCTCATCATAACAGGGGTTGCCAGTCCTTCCTCTTTCTGTTTTCACTTGGCCTGTGAGCCTTGCAGGGCACGGCCTGTGCCTTCACCTGTGAGCAGGAGCACAGAGGGAGAGCTGTGCTGGGAGGGAACTATAAATAGAGAGCCTGGCCAGCCCTGTGGCATCCGTGCTTCTATAATTGCCCACTCTGCACTCCCGTGACAAGCCTTGCTCCAGCTGTCAGGGCAAGGAGGAACTGCAGGGTGTCTGCAGAGTCAGCCCCAGAGCTGGACCTGCCCATGGAGCCCTGCTGTGGGCCCACTTCTCCCTCTGCCTCCAGGAGTTCTGCTTTTCCTGTGTGTGAGTGACCACTCCTGGTGTCTGCCCAGTGGGATTTGGGCAGTTCACTTTCAGAAGCTGCCTTGTAGAGGGCTCATGGTCTGACTGGTGCCTCAGCACCACTTGTTTGTTTTGCCTTCTGGCCCTTGCTGGAGGAGGCTGGTGTGTCTGTGTCACTCCTGATGTCACCGTGTGGTTTTGTTGCTATGTGCTCACACGAGGGATTAAATGAGTCACAGGGTAAAAGTGACCAAAGCCCATCCTTCCTTTCTGAGGATGTTCTTGGAGGATGACTTGCAAGTGGGTTAAAGCAGTGACTGTGTCTCTGCTCTCACTTGTCTGCTGAGGGATGAGTAAGCAGCCAGCAGACGCCTGTGCTATGCAGGGTGAAGGACCTTCACTTGAACTCCCAGTGCAGGTGGCTTAAGAAAACCTCTTTTATTCTGTGCTATAAAATTCCTCTAAAGGACTTCAAAATGATTTTGTGCAGCATGTCCACCTCATTTTGGAAGTAGTTTAAGTGGGAATGAGCTGCTCTGGTCCTGCTTATCCACATCTGCCCACAGCAGGTGCTCTTCATTCCCAGAGCTTTGAACAGCCACACGTGAACGTGACACAATGTGACAAATCCCAGCTTGTCTCCCCCTTGGAGACCATCCCTGCAGATGCCTCAGGGTTCATCCCATGGGGAGAAGATCTAATGGAACAGAACTCTGGGGTGAGTGTGCTCAGGAGAGCAAAACCACTGGGAGCCATCAGCCCTGGGCTCCTGCTGTGCCTCTGCTGCTGCCACGACACCTCAGAGCCAGATGTGGCTCCAGAGACTCAGCGTTTTGACAAGGAGAGCCTGGCAGGAGAACAGAGCAGGCAGGACAAATGCAGGATGCTTACCTGGCCCCCTCCTGCTCTCTTCCCAGGATTTAAGGGCTCTCAGCTCATTTCAGGAGCTGTGCTTTTGGGAAGCAGCCTGGGGATGAACTGGGAGAGGTGACTCAGTCCATCTTCTCCTGTCAAACACAGGCTTTGTCCCTGACTCAGCAAGTGAAATCTCATTTCTTTGGTACAGCCCTGAGGTACCAGACAGAACAGCAGCAAGAAAATTGCCTTCTCTTGCAGAGCACAGGCTGTCCAGCTGAGTTAATGTCACCAGGAGCACTCTGTAGCACTCTCCCTGCCCTGTATCCCTGACAGCTTGGGATGAATATCTCGTGGCCAGTGTGGCTTGAGCAATGCTACAGGGAGAAGCAGAGGGACCTGAAATGGGTTGTTTGCACTGTCCTGGTTGTTTGTACTCTCCTGGTTGTTTGCATTCTCCTGGTTCCCAAAACCTCATCTCCACTTACAAAATATTTTGCAATCCCAAAGCTGAAGGAAGATCTCCTCTCTCCAAAACCTGCAAGAGGGGAAACCATTGTGAGAGGACCAGCAGGGACCCAAACAGTTCTGCAGCCACACAGATCTCTTCTCCTGCTCACCTATTGATTTATTCATGACATGAATTCAGACTGCTGCTGTTCCTGCCCGGATACCACAGGCACAACAGGGGCTCTGCTGCGTGGGTCGCTGGCTGGAGCCTCTGTAATTTGAGTACTTGGCCTGAGATCCTCTGACCAAAAGCTCTGTTTCCTACAGAGAGCACTTTGCACTAATTAAACTTCATAAAAATTCTTCCTGCCTCCATTTTGCAGATGACAAACCAGGGGGTTGAGCTCAGCTGGCAGAGCCCATCTCGGTTCTGAGAAAGAAACACGTTTTTTCTGACTTGATTTCCACCTGACATTGGGGGGAACAGCAAGTCATGGGTGTCCCCGACATAATGATGAATTCCTGTGGGACAGGAGCTGGGGGAGTTTCCAGCAGGTGGTGTAGGTGGCATTTTAACCAAGGGTTGCTCACTCTTGCTTTCCTCACCTCACAGAGTGAAACGCAGGGTCAGCCCAGCTCCTCCCCTCAGTTACCATTCCATATTCCAGAGGGAGAAGCAAAAAAACACTGTTGGTGAGTTGTTTACTTTTTTTTTTTGTTTATCTGGGGGACTTTCCACTCACCTCCTAGGCTGCTGTTCAAATAGCAGGGCTTTCATTTTTATTTTGTCTAATCCAGTGAAAGATATCCCTGTTATCTATATACAGGAGTGCTGGATTCTTAATTGCTGGACTCCATCTGTGGGATTCACACAGAATGTTATTAATCTCCTGCAAGATTAATGCAAGGCAGGCTATTTTTTTTTTAATTTTCTTTTTTTTATGTTATAAAAACTAAACTCAAAACACACCAAGAAAACAAGATTGGAAAGGAGCTATGGATCCCAGACCCAAACCAATTATAGGATCATGGGATGGTTTGGGTCCATTGGAAGGGACCATCTCATTCCACACCCCTGCCAAGGGTGAAGATGCCATTCACTAGATGAGTTCCTGGATGCCAAGTTTTGATTTGGTCTTTTGGACATCCTGTGCTCAGATCAATGATTCACATCCCAGCCAAGACAACACTTGGATTTAAAATGGAAATTTTAAGTAAGAGACGTGAGCCAAAAACATTTCAGCATTTAAATTTATGCCAGTAACGTCCATGCTGCATCTGAGGAAAACCCTGACCTGCAGACCCTGACCTGCAGTCTTGTCCTTCCCACGTGATCCACACAGAAACATAAAGAAACAACCAAAATAAAGCTGGGGAATGTCCTCAGTAAAGCTTCCTTGGACTGTTATGTAACAGGGTGCAGCAACACCTCACCTGTTCAGATAAGTCCCTGAGTGAGCTTTGAGGAGCTCAGGTAATCCAGACAAGATGTAGATCAAGGGTAGAGGAGAAAAAAAAAGGCAACGTGTCTCCTGGATCTCAAAGGTCTGCACACCATATGATTGATAACTGCTCATTTCTCCTGCTGCATGGTCAGGAAGGATGTGCACATCCCATGGCTCCACTTCTTCCAGCTTTTTTATGGACCTGTGAATGATTCAGGCAGGGAGTGATTGAATGTTCAGATAAATACCTCAGGGTTCCTCCCTACATTTTAATAACACAAATTATATATGCCAACAATCCCAGTGAAATTGTTTTTACCTCTGTTGTAGGACAGTGTGATGGCATAAAATGGGCTCTGAATTCCTGAACAAGGGAAATGCCAGGGAATTTTCTCAAACTTTGCGGACAAGAGGTCACCTGGAAGGGAATTTATCAAATTAAGAGGAAAAAGGACTGAAAAGGGCTTTACTGGGTTTGAGCCCATGGTTCCCGGGGGGTCTAGCTGTGGCAATTTCAATTCTTTGAGCACTAGATCCACCTTTATCATCCTTCCCTGGCTTGTCCTTGGGATTATCACAGCCCTGAGGTCTTCATCTGTTGCATTTCAATCTGACTGATGTGTTTTCTCTCACTGTATTACTTGTATTTCCCTCGGCCATCTTTCACCTGGGGAGGGCAGGTTGGAAAATTGTAACACTCAAAAATGAAATAAACAGCGCTGTGTCTCTGTCCCTGATCCTGAACACAGGGAGGCCTTGCACTCAGGAGGCACTGAGCACACATGATCCATCTTCCTGCACAAACTCCTGTCAACAGCAAAACTGCTGCAGCCTCCATCAATCTGGCATTACTAAAATGTCCCTCCCATCATGGCCCCACGCTCCTCCATCCTGACAAACAAAGGCTTTTAATGTTTAAAAGCTGCACTGAAGTCTGTGTCTACACTGGGGATAAGGCCAGATATTGAATAATGCCAAGGACTGATATCCATAATCAAGCATTGTACCTTAGCCCTGCCCTATGTAGTTCTCCATATGTCTCATTGGAAAACCTTTTAGAAGCTTAACGAGGAGAGTGTTGCAGTGAACATGGAAAAAAAAATACACTCAAGGATAAGCACAGATGCTCCAGAGGCCTCGTAGGGTCTCTGGTCTTAAAGTAAGCTCCTGGGTTTTAATGGGATCAGATGAAACCCTCTTTCTGGGGGAGAGGGAGGGAAGGGCTTGGACAGCTGGTAAATAAACACCCTGCCAACATTCCTGGTTGCCAAACACTGTGCAAACAGCAACGTTTGAGGCAAGGACCCAAAAGATCAACACAGAATTGCAGGTCTGGGTGAAACAGGGTCCAATTAGTGCCAGTGATCTGGGGAGCACTTTCCCATTGACTTGGGGCTGCGCCTTAATTAAATAACAGCAGATCTGGGGGAGAAAGCCCAGCCTGGGTCAATATCTCCTCAAGGACAGCTGGGGTAAGGAGAAAAGGCAGGAATCAGCTGCGGGGGCTCAGCCCTGGCTGCCCAGAACAGCCCTGAGCGAGGGAAGGAGCCACGGGCTGATGTGTCTGACAACTGCACGTTCTGCAAAGGGCAGGACACAAATTAGAGCGAGTTAACGTTGTCAAAAGCCATTAGGGATGTCAGATGTTGCCGAGAGGGACGTGAGAGAGGCAGCGTCCAGTGCTGGGTACCGGAGCTGCAGATGTCAGTGGTGCCTGAAAACATCCAGCTCTGCAGGCTGGGCGGGGGGATCTTTGTCCTTTTGTCACTTTTGTCCTGGCCCCCACCAGAAAACTGGAAATCTCAGAAAAATGGCGTTTTTGGGCAAGGGTTGCGGATGTTTTCAGGCGAGGGTTGTGGATGTGGTGGAGGTGTCATCTTTTGGGTGACTCATCCTCCTCTATTACAATAGGGGAGGTTTAGGTTGGCCTTCAGGAGGAATTTCTAACAGAAAGGGTGATTAGACATGGGAATGGGTTGCCCAGAGAGGTGGTGGAGTTACCAACCCTGGAGGTGTTTAAGGAATGACTGGATGTAGCACTCAGTGCTCCAGTCTAGTTGGGATGGTGGTGACTGAGCACAAGCTGGGCTTGACCTCAGACATCTTTTCCCACTTCAATGATTCTGTGATTCTTTTGTTCTTCCCTAAACTCAGTCTCCTATGGTAAAAGTTGGAGTTTTCCTAAAAGATAATAATTTAACAAAAACAAAACAAAAAAAGGGCAAAGTTCCAAGAGGGCCAGGGCTGGAGGCACCAGGCAAGCACATTTTCCCAGGGGCTGCAGAGACCCCCAGATGAGGGTCCCAAGGGGCTTTGTTTGGGGACTTCATCAATATCCATCAATAACCACCAATACCCATCAATATCTGCAGCGAGGTGTCAGAGATGGAGCAGACTCTGCTCCCTGGGGCCCAGCAATGGGACAAGAGGCAATGGGCAGAAACTGATGCCCACAAAGTTCCATCTGAACATGAGGAGGAACTTTCCTGTGCAGGTGACCAAGTACCGATTCCTAGAACTGGAATAACAGAATAACACAATCTCCTGTGTTGGAAGAAACCCATCAGGACTGTCAGCCTTGCACAGAACATCCCAACAACCCCACCATGTTCCTGAGAGCCTTGTCCCAACACTGCTGGAGCTCTGTCATCCCTGAGGCTGTGACCATTCCCTGGGGAGCCTGTTCAGTGCTCCATTGCCCAGAGAGGCTGTGGAATGTTCCTCACCGGGGATATTCCAAACCCGTCTGGACACAATCCTGTGCCGTGTGCTCTGGGATGACCCTGCCTGAGCAGGGAGGTAGGACCAGATGCCCCACTGCGGTCCCTTCAACCTGCCCCATCCCGCGACTCTGAAATTTGTGTCTTTCACGCATAAACCGTTAACACGTCCCTGCAGCCGGAGGCTT
Organism: Trochalopteron elliotii; assembly: GCA_024734555.1. Classification (NCBI taxonomy): domain Eukaryota; kingdom Metazoa; phylum Chordata; class Aves; order Passeriformes; family Leiothrichidae; genus Trochalopteron; species Trochalopteron elliotii. The sequence goes on from JANPWX010019927.1 coordinate 109,333, forward strand.
CTCCCTCAGGGAACACGAGGCTATTTCCCCCGCCGAGCGCCGGGGCAGCCATGGCGGCCGAGCACTGAGGGAACGGGACCGCGGCCGCGCCATCTTGTCGGGGGCGGAGCGGGGCCCGTCCCGCCCCGTGCTCTGCCTGCCGGGGCCGC
>JANPWX010019927.1:109553-164146 GCA_024734555.1 Trochalopteron elliotii
ACGCTAATCGCCTGTTGGAGCCGCAGCCCCCACCGCCATTGCCGCCCTCAGCCCGCCATGGCAGGTGAGCCCGTTCCTCCCCGTCCTGCTCCCGCCGCCGCCCGCCCTGAGGGAACAGCCCCGTGGCGCTTCCCCGCCGCGCTCTCTCCTCAGCGTTCTCTCTGCCGCGCTCTCCTTTCAGCGCTTTCCCCTCGGCGCTCGCCCCTCAGCCTCCTGCCCGCTGTCACCTCCATGCCGGCCCCGCATCCCCGCACACCCGCGGCTCGCCCCTCACTGCCACGGGCGGGGGGTCGCGCCTCCCCGCAGCTCTCCACCATGTTAGCCGGCCGCGGTTCACCTTGGCCGCGCGGCTCCCGCGCCGTCCGCACCTCTCCGCTTCTCCTCTCCCTTTTATTTCGCATTTGTGGGTTAAATAAACCCTTCCCTGTGCTCCGCGCCACCGTTTTCTGGCTCGGCATCGTCTCCAGGGGTTGGGGAAGGGGCGCAGGGGGATGTCTGGGGTGGCACCTGCGGCGGGGTCACCTGCCCGGCGAGCAGGACCGCGCGGGCATCGATCCCCGGGGCGGGGTCTTCCCTCGATGCCGCTGAGGTAATTTTTTAAAATTAATTATTTTTTTTCCTTTAATCTGAAACAAAATGGGTGGCAGAGCCGTAAGCTTGCATATGGGATGGAGAAATGCAGGTTAATTCTCCCCTGGTCCTGAAGGGGTGGCCTCGCTCTTCCCTGATCCCGTTCTCGTGATACGCTGTAAAGCTTCCCCCCCCCCCCCCCCCCTTTTAAAATTATTTATTGGCCTTTTTTAATATATATAGAGCACATCGAGGCACTAAATATTTCAATTGTCTGGTTTTAACTTGCAAGTTCGAAATCTTGTGTGGTTTTCTTTTGTCTTAAGGTACATTTTGGGTAGAAAGAAGTGATGCAGGTAGCGCGGAAAAATGCCCGAACAAAGCTTGTTGCAAGCCTATTGGGTTTCTTAGAATAAGGACTAACCACTATCATAAATTCCTGTTATTAGTGCCTTTTGCCTTTTTTCTGGGAAAGCTGGGAATGAGGCAGAGGCTTTCCAGTTTTATTCCCATGCCTTCATTTTGGAGCCGTCGTTGTCATTTTGTACGCAGGGAAGAGCAGCCCTTGAGGCAGTTGGGGGCTCTCCTGGCCAGGTGAGTGCAGGCTGGGCTGACCTCAAAGGCAGCAGCAGAGCTGCTGGAAGATTCTGGCAGGGAAGGGAAATCCCCGGAGTTTTAGACAAGGTAAAGACCTGGCCTGTTAAATTTTTCCGCCTTGTCATTTCCCACATGCAGCTGACTCTGGGTGTGAGTTCAGTCCCAGGTAAATGCCAGGCTCCCTGTAGCTGAGCTTTAATTTTCTGTAATACCAAATGCTCTATATTCAGTTAATATGTCTGTGTGTCCTCATTGCAGGACAGGCTTGAGCAGGCTTTAAATTGCCCAGTTTAAGCTTAAAAAAAAGAGCTGGTTTGGGTAGTGGTTTTCCTGGCAGGTGGAGTTTGATGCAGGCTCTAAAACGAAGTGGAGAAGCAGAACCAATGTTGGAGTGATAAGCAGCTGATGGGCTGCACAGTGCCAGAGCCAGGCTTAACTACACTCCTTGGTCTGCAAGGTGATTTCAGTGTAGACAAAGGATTATTGCAACAAGTAGCTCAGGTTAGCAAACTGGAAAATAATCCTTGAGATATGTAGAACAATTGGATTAGTTGATGAGCTCTTGCACCCCTACTCTTAGCTCCCAGTCATGATTTCAGATAGCTTGAAATTAGACCAGTGTTAACATGGAGATGCACTGAAACACATTCAACCTTGGGCTAGCAAGGAGGTTTAACAAGCCCTGAGATTTTTATCATGGATTTAAACAAGCCTTTGGCTTAGTCAAGATGCTAAGAGGACTTGAAAATGTCTTGTCAGAGCCCTGGGGACAAGAGGAGGTCTCGCTGGGGTTCCCAGGGGTGGGTTGTGCTCCTGCTGTGCCTTAACAAGCTGAACTCGAATGGTTTAAGATCTGTCCCAGTGTGACATTGGGCTGTAAGCCCTGCTTTGAGCCAGGCTTTAGCTTTGCTGAACTCTCTTGGAAGCACACGGCTCTCAGCAGATGGAAGGAGCAGTTTGGGAATCAGGTTCTGTCAGAGCACGGGCCTGTTGCTTCTCCAGCACTTTCAGCTTGGAAACAAATTGAAGGAAAGGCAGCTTCTCAAACAGTGGGAGGATTTGGGTGTTTCCTTGGGTGATAGGAGCGATTTAAGCAGCTCCCGTCCCTCACCCCCTGCAGTGTCCCCCGGAGAGATGGCAGCTCAGTCAGGGGTTACCCCACCAAAGCTTTGTGTTTCTGTGGCAGCCAGAGCTGTTTAGGGAGTTTTTGTGTTCTTTGCCCTCCCTGAGTCCAGGCAAACCTGAGCGTACCTCCCTAAGTCCATGTTAGGTGGTCTGTGGGTGTATTTAAACCTTGCTAATATGAGAATTTCTGTCTCGCGAGGTCGTCTAACACGGAGTTGAATTCCAGTGGAGCAGCAATTTCTTTGTTGGTATTACTTAGTTGGAGACTTCTTCAGAGGAAGCTTGAGGATTGTTTTTTTCCTAACAGAAAACTTCTACTGTGGATGTCCCCCATATTTGTTTAGAAGAACCTGTAAAAAATGCTGTATTTGTATGCAGTTCCTATTTCTAATGTTTTTAAAATTAAACTGAGTTTTTTATCTTTGATTCTATCGGTATGTCTGGGGGTTTATTCTTGGTGTAGCCAAATCCGCCAGCTTCCTCAGCATGACAGAGTGTCCCCGAGGGGCTGTGACATGGCTTTGTCGTGGCTTTGTCGTGTGGTGAAAGTTGATTGGGGACCATTGAAAGGAAAATGGGTGAAACTGCAGGCATTGTCGGTATGGATTCCTCCAGAAGTGGCTGCTAAACTGCTCTCCTGACTGGTCTGAACGGCAGCGATTAAACCCCTCCCGATCCTGAGGGCAGGGGAAGGCAGCTGGCACCCCTTGGATCTGTTCCCACCACGAACTGGTGTCATTTGGAAGGTTAGAGAATTCTGGAATGGTTTGGGTGGGAAGGGACCTCAAAGGCCACCCAGTGTCACCCCTGCCATGGGCAGGGACACCTCCCACTGTCCCACGGTGCTCCAAGCCCCATCCAGACTCTTCCAGGGATCCAGGGGCAGCCACAGTTTCTCTGGGCACCCTGTGCCAGGGCCTCCTCAGCCTCCCAGGGAAGTATTTCTTCCTGAGAAGATCTTGTTCTGCTGTAGCTGCTCCTGTGAATGTGTTTGTGTGAACCATGTAAGAAATCTCAAGCGCCAGAAGTTTCTGCAGGGCCATTTCTTCAATAGATTTATTTTGCTTTTGAACACTTCTTTATGTGTTTGTCCTTACAGGAGAAAATGCAGATGGCTGCACACAGCCCTTCTACTTCCATTGGAGCCGATGGTTTATATGTTGCTGGAAAATCTATTTATATCAAGTGTTATTTATGAAGTCTCTGTGGTCATGACATGGCCTGACAACAGTTACAGAGGGGGTTATTTTACTTAAAAGCTGCAGGAAGACAATATTGACAGTCAGGATGAGTAAGAGACGAGCATCCTGATGCAGTGAAGGCAAGGAGTAAAATAAATCATTACAAATGAAAGTTCTTGCTGTGTTCTCCAGCCTTCCCGGGGATGAAGTGTGTTCAGACACAGCCACAGCTTCGTGGGGTGCACTGGATATTTCTGTCAGTACTTGGGAGCACATTTGCTTTATGGGCAAATGTTTTTGGTTGTTGTGAGCTGTCTCAGGACAGGGTTTCTTTGATGGCAGGAAAGAAATCTGATGATATTTGGCTGTTTTCAGGTTGTGGGAAGGAAATGTTTACTGCCTGAATGTTTTTCTATTGGAGGTGAAGCTACATGGGGATTTCTTGCCATGGTAATTTGGCCCGGAAAGGAGCAGAGCTACTTCCTTGGAAAGGCAGTTGGGGTGTTGAGACATCGCTGGCACTTGCTGGGGAGAGAGAGGAGGAGGGAGAACTGAACTTGTAGCTCAAAAGTCTCCTGTTGTAATTTCATCCCTTGCACTGACATTAATCTCCGTTGCCGAGCGCTGGGAAGGTGTGTGGGAGCGCCCCGTGCCCGGCGGTCCCCGCACGGCTCCCGGCTTTGTGATGCATTCACCAGGGGGATCAGGAGCTGAGCTGTGGTTTTGTGGTCCCCGGTGTTGTCATCAGCCCCGTCTGTAGTGAGTCACCCCCGCCTGGGAGCTGTGACTCTTCCCTTGCCTCTGCCCTGGGCCCGGGGCAGGGTTTGGCTTTGAGAGCTCCGGGATGGGTTTGGGAAGGATGAAGTGGCCCCGAGGCTGTGCCCGGGGAGTCCCAAAGCACCGGGTTTGGGTGTCTCCCTCCTGTGTTGTGTCTCCCTCCTGAAATGCTCCGTGTTCCCATCCCACAGCTCCCTTTGATTGTTTGCTGAGGAATGGCTGGGCTCGAGGTAATTGTAAAACTGGAATTTTAAAGAGTTTATAATTGGAAATTCAATGATCTGACTCTCCCCATGTCTCAGTTCTCAGGCCAGACGATGCAAGTTCTGGTTATAAGGAGGGGACGGGGGCAGGGAATGCATTTAACATCCAAATGTCTGCCCTGACTTATTTCATTGTAATATTACTTTTAAATAGCAGCTTCAAGAGAGAATAAACATTATCCTATTTCGCTGAAAGGGTATTTCCAGAGTTTCTTCTCAACACATTCAGGCAACCAGAATATTTTATTCTTCCGTTAAAACCTATGTTACTAAGCAGTAACAAATCGATGTGTGTTTCTAAGAGTGACCCAAGCATCTTGGGGGATGGCATGGCTGGATTTTAGCTGCGTATTTTGAAGGCTGAAACATCTCTGTCCTCTGAACCAGGAATGTTTTGATCTTGGACTTGCGTCAGCAAAGTGCCTGAGAAAACAAGCTTTGTCTGATAGTTGTATTTTTAGGAGCAGGGGAGTCCATTTGTTGTGGTGGAGGAGCTGAGTTGTCGCACAGTAGCTGGGAGTATCTGAACTTTCCACGCTCTGAAGACAACTGACCTGGTTTCTGTGTTTGGGTTAAACCAGCACGTGCCCTTCCCGATAAAAGGGCCTGTTTAAATTTGTCACCCACTTTATGCTCACTTTAGAGTAAAACTGCTTGAAGAATGGGCCTTAGATGAGTACTATGGTAAAGGAGGGATTGACTCACCATTTTTTGGTTTTGACTCTTTGGAAATGTGAGTCACCAAACTGATTTTTGAATTTGATTTTTGAAGGGCTCCATGTTTCCCACTTTGTTGTCTGAATTTCTATTCAAATCAAACTGTTGCAGGGCTCGTGCCATTCCAGCAGTTGGCTGAAGCATTTTGGGAATGCAGGGTAGTGGGAAAGTAAGTGAAAAACCATTTCAGGGGGGCTCATGCGCTGACATTCCTGGGCATTAACCTCGGGTGTGAGCTTTGAGCAGTTCGGGCTCTCAATGGAGCGACACATTTTAATTGGCTTTACTCCTGTTTTGCATGGCCGTGAAATGGCAGCCCAGGGCAATAATGACGGTTTTAGTGGTTTGCTGGCTGTTACCCACTTGTGAGACTGTAAAAGTTAACAGAACCAAGTGCAGCTTTAATAGGAAGGTGCCTTAAACACTAATGCACTTGGCTGTGTTTATGTACTGGGGTGGTTAATGGGAATTTATCCCAGGCTCCCAGCCCTCTGGAAGTCCCGTGGATCTGCTGCTGCAATGGCAAGGAAATGCTGGAGGTCTTTGACCACCAAGCCCAGCTTTGCTGAGCACCCTGTTTTCTAGCCCAGAAGTCACCATCTGAAGGGTTTCCTGTTTTTTTGATCTTACTCGTGTCATCACTTACCTGGAGCATCTTGAATTTCAGCTGGAAGCTCAGCTCAGGTGCTTCCATGTTGTGCTTTTAAGGGGAATTGTGTGTAAATGTTCTTGGCAGCATTCAAGGTCAAGGAGAGGATCTCATAAAGGGGGCACGTGACTCCGTGTCATGACTTTCGCTTTTTATTTAGGAGCTTGGAAGGGAAATAAAATGCTGCACTGCAAAGTTAGCAACCTTTTCTTTTGTGTGCTGATTGCAATGAATCTGTCTCAGAGCTAACAGCACTTAGTGGACTCTTCTGTGGGAAGGTTTGAATTTTTATGGAGTCTTTGAATCCCTGTGACAGGAAAAACTAATTTTGCTCTGTTTATTACTTGTCCTTTGTGTGGAGAATCCTGTATCCAGAGCCTCACCATACCCAAGCAAAGGAAACACATCCTTGTTTTTGCAGGCTGTAAAGCTCCAGCTCTTCTCAGGTTAGTGCAGCTTTTTTTCCCCCTTTTTCATTTTTTGTGCAGAATTAATTGTTTCTGAAAGGTTACTAAGTCTTCCTGTTGCAAACAGCATTTGCTTGGTCATATTTTAACAGATTGGGGGTTTTTGATAAAAGCAGACAGATTATGGTTTCCTGATGAGCATATTGTTGTATTAAGACCAAGCCTAAGGAGTAATTTGGATTGAGACTGACAAGAAAGAAATTGGAGCTGCAGGTCCCTGTTCATAGGCTCAGAGTGCAGGAAATAATTGCTGTATTCTCATACTGTTCTGTGTCCTTTTATCTCTGGGAACAATAACCATTACCAGTAATTTGCTGATATTGGATGTATTTGCATGGGTGCCATTTAATTTTGTGTGTGGAATTTTGGGAGGTTGTGCTGAGCAGAGTTATTATTACCAATATAATCTCACAGGGCTCTGGTCTGCTTTATTCAGCCTGTTGGACACTTGTTACTTGTAATTATTTCAGCTCTCTGATAGATGCTTTTAAAACTCAAAAAAAGGATGGACCAGGGAGAGGATTTGGGGTTTCTTTAATAACCAAGTGTTGGGGGTTTGTTGTAGTCCTGTCATATGTTTCCCTTGTCCATCTGTCCTGTTGGCAAATACCAGGAAAGTCAAAGGATGGAAGGCTGAGCTCCTTTGGAGCTGTGATCCTCCTCATAAAAACACGATCTGAGAACCCCTCCTGCAGCAGGGGAAGAGCTGCTGGTCCTGTAAACATCCCCTGCTAATGAGCTGCTCTGCTTTGGAGGGGATCAAACACAGCTAATGCTTTTCATGGAGATGCCTAATCAGGCACAATAGAACCAAGCAAAGCTGTCAATTAAACCTTCTATTAAATTTCTCAGTATAAATGAGGCTGAACCCACAGCACTGTCTGAGCTCCTCTCCTTGGCTCCTGGTAAAGGTTTTGTGATCAGTATTAGCCCAGTTTTGGAGCTCACTTAGGTGCACTCTGTCTGCATTGGTCTTTTCTCCTAATTATTCAAAGGGCAAAATGTGTGCTGAAGTGCTGTTCCTTCAGATAGCAGCAGCTAAGAAGTCTTGCATTTATCTGATGCCAATTAAGTAAGAATAAGTGTGATTATTTTGTTAAAAGCAGTGCTGAAACACATCTGCCAAAGAGCCCTGAAGATGAAGTAGCAATTAAGGCACAATATTAAACCCACAGTATACTGGTAAAAAAAGGACTGGTTTACTGGCAGAAATCACAAAGAGGTTTACTAAAGGTGATCTAGAGGTTTATTTTACTAAATTTTGCCAAAGTACTTTTTTTAAAAGTCTTCCCCATACCAAGAAGTTTTCCTTCAATAACGTATAGCTGTAAAAATATTATTATATGTAGTGTGAACTATGAAAATACTATAATTCTTTGTGCTTTTCTTGAGCAGCCAGTTGGGTGTTAAACTGGCTGTTCCATTTCTGTCCCTTCACTTGGAGAAACCACTTAACCTTTACCAGTTCTGTTGCTCACAGGGATATTTAATGCATTAAAATCTATTTAATGCATTCTTAATTATCTGCTTACACCGGGAGGAAGATCTTCAAAGGCACTGCACTAAATGCCATTCCCCATCTCTGCCTGGTGACACGGTGTGTGACACAGGGGTGAGGTGGCAGCTGGGCTCCAGCAGGTCCTGTCCCCTCCTGCTGCCTGGACTGTCCCCGTGGATTCAGAGGGTGGAAGGAGCAGCAAATGCACATTTCTGAGGAGGTCAGTGCTGGTGGCTGGCCAGGAGCTGCTTTCACCTGAGCCTGCCTGAAACAGGAGCATGGGAGTCACCCAGCAAGGCTGGCTGAGCACAGAAACACTGCCAGGCTTGTTGTGAAATTAATATATTAGTAATTGGTTGGCTTAACGTGTGGGAATCAAACCCAGGGCTGCTTACAGTTGTTTGGTGTGTGGGCAGGGAGTAAGGAGTGCTGGTTTGGCTTAAATATCATTCATGGCAATAATGATTTAATTTTTCCCAGTGGCTGTGGGAAACCAAGCTGTGCTGGGTGACCAAAGCTCCTGGGGCAAACAGCTGGGCACCAGTTATTGGTGGGAATATCAGCTTCTATTATTGCTAATACAGTGAATAATGACATCTGTTCTTGCTCTGTGACACTGAGACAGGCTCAGCCTGTGCCCTGCCTTGTGCCAGCTCCAGCATGAAGCTTCTCCTGCTGCTTTGGGTTGAGCTCCAGGTCAGGAGCTCCAAACCCCAGTGTGGTGCCAGCCCACCCTGGGAGGGGTCAGAGCAGCCGTGCCAGGTTTGCACTCCTGCAAACCTCCTCCTCCTCTGGCCAGGCAATCCTGAAGGCAGAGGATCCTGTCCTGCAGCACAGCAGAGGCTGCTCCACACTGGCTCAGCCCCTCAGCCTCAGGAGCCTTGGAACATTTCCTCTGTAAGTGGTGTAAATTTGCTGATTATTCCCAGGAAGGATTCTGAAGTAATCCCGAAGGAGTGAAAGGTCACTGAGCAAGAAAGGCATAACTCTCCCAACTGGATAATTAAAAAGAAAATTAAAAAGTGTGCTAAGTGGAGATTGACTTGTGGCCATGCTTTGAAGATTAAAAGGGCTTTTTTCATTTCAGTTGCAGGAGGTTGGGATTGGTGGGAGGACGAGTTGTGGCTGCTGGAGCAGTTGGGCTGTGAATTACTGAGCTGTGAACAAAATCCCAGGATCACTGACCAAAACTATGGATATCTGCTCTTTTCCCCCCACACTTTTTAAGGCATTTAGTCTTGCAGCTGGAGTTTTCAGCCTGGCTGCTCACTGTGTAATGCAGGGAGATTTTTAGGCGTCCAAGCAAATGACATATTGAATAAAAAACTAAACAAATTATTTTGCATAGAAAAAATATGAAAATTAGAAAATTAAAATAACAACAGCTTCAGCTAAAGGGAGGGACTTTCCATGTTCTTTGCACAGCCTGCTGGATTTTTCTGTTCAGGAGTTTAGAAACTATTGAAAGTATTTGCTGCCATAAAAATAGGGAGAGAAAGCTAAAATACGAGTGTGCAAACTAACTGGTAACTGATGTGTCGAATTTGGCCGTGTTTCCCTGGTCTTGGGGTGGGTGGGGGTGGGAGGGAGCAGTGCCACCCCCTGCCGTGGGCAGGAACACCTCCCACTGTCCCAGGGTGCTCCAAGCTCTGGCCTTGGGCACTTCCAGGGGTGGGGATTCCGGGAATACATAAAGGTAATGATGTGTTAAGGGTAATCTTAGAATACTCAAAGGTAATGATGCTTAAAGGTTCACTACCTCTTACCCTGCCCCGTTGCCCAGGCTTTGCTTGTATCTCTTCTTCTAAGACAAAGGATTTGAGCTTTACCTTTAATTGCAGGAATATCTGGAGCTCCAGGAAAGGAGTCTGACTTAGTTTGTAGACAGGGTGAATACAATGACACGTCCCAAAAAGCACATTCCTTCTCCAGTAATTTTGGAAGTGCTTTGATCAGTGCCTGTGGAGTGTAGGGTTTTGGCTTCACTATTCTTTTGTTGTTCTTTCTTGACAATGATTCCTTATTTCTTGCCCAGAAATCAGCCACAGGTATTCTTCTTAAATTTCCTTTTTACACAGAACTCTTGTGTCTGCTTTGATGTACATCTCAAATCCTGGGTTCTTCTTACAAGTATTTAAAGATATCCCGTTGCAGGAAAAGTTCTAATAAACACCTTAATAACACAGGTTGTAGATGAATTAGGAATTTAAGAACAGAAGTTGGCCACAGAGCATTTGCATTGTCCAGCTGGAAGTGTGGAATTCGTTGGCCATGGATGCCCCAGGGTGTCCTTTCTGTAGGAGAGAGGGATCTGTGGGTTCAGCCACAGTGTGGGGACACTCAGTAGGGGCCAAGACTGGGCATTGCTCCCTGGATTACCTGATGAACTTTCAGAGCATTTCCCTGAATTACCTGGTAAACTTTCAGAGCAATTCCAGTAATTCTTGATTTGAGTCAGCACTAGGGAAGAGCAGTAGATGTTTTCATATTACAGCAGATCTTCTGGTAAGTGCTTTTTCAAGGAATTCATAATTCAGTGAATTTATAAACATCACTCTGAGATCAAACTTAATAGCTGAGGCTTTCTGCTGTTCCCAGTTGTGGGTGGAAGTAGATCTATTTATTGTGCTCGTGTGTGATGCTATTTTCTGTGTTTGCTATATTATGTTAAGTGTGTTCTGGAGGATGTTCATGAGAGGCTGCTGATTAAATAAGCTGATGTAAAAGATCACATATTTGCTGTGGCTTTGGGAGGACGAATACTTAAATTAGGAGATTGCTACAGAAATGTAGTGAGGGGGCTCATTGAGCTGTCAGAAACGAGGCCTCCTCCACCTCACCCTCCGGATGAAACAGGATGTTCCTGCAGGGAAGCTGTGCCTCTCCCTGAGCACTGCTGGCACTGACTGACTACATCACTCTTGCTTTTGGGTGCTTTTCTTGCTCTTACTGAAGTTTCAAAGGAGAGATTTGGTTACCAGGTGTTGCAGTGCCTGGGTTGCATTGGGGACATAACCACTGTGTGCCACCCCTGTGCAGGGTGAATAGGGAACTTCAGAGAAGGATTTTATCCTGCCTGAATGCTGCAGAACTGTAGGGAATAAATCCTAAGAATAAATATTCCAACTCAGAACGTTGTCAGTAGTTTAGCAATGTGTGTCCAAGAGGAAACAGAATTTGGCTGGAGCACTCGGAAGTGTTGGTTCATCCTCAAACTGGACACTGAGTATCTGAGAAGAAGGCAAAAAATTGGATTTTCCCATAATAATCAAAGTGAACTCCTCCTAGGAGTAACATTTCCAAGCAGTAGAAATGCTTTCACCAGTTTGCATTTCAGATATTAAGCAGGTAATAAAAATGATGAGTGGCTATGTCAGACCATCATGACCAAGCTCCCTAGGCTGAAGCAGAGCAAGATCAATCCTCTGCTGTGATTCACCTCCCAGAGTAAAGTGCAGCCACACGTAGCTCTTGGCTGTTTATTCCCACCTGGCTCCCACACCAGTTTGGAACTTGAAGCTGCACTGTGAAATATTCTAGTGCTTGAGCCAGTGGAGTTACATTTTGAATTAGCATTCGCTGGAGTGTGACAGTGATTCCAGTCCCTGCTCACTGCAGGGAATTGTAACCCAACAACCCATGCTTGGATCTGTCCTGACATCAATCCTGGCAGCTGGGATTGAAGTGGAGGTACCCAGATTAGCAGGTGGTTTATTTGGATCGAGTGTAAATGCAGAGTAATCAGAAATAAACTGTTGGAATGTTGAAATTCTCCAGTCACCGGTGATGAATTTTGGAGCAATTAGTTTTAATTGCAAGGTAAATAGACAAGTCTTTGATTGCATACTTAAGAATCTTAATTGCACCGAACTCAGTTATACTTTGAACTGTCATATTCAGGGCAAGAAGTATTTGAGTCCCTGGCATTGTTTAATCCAACTATTAAAATAGTTGGATTAGACAACAGTTGGACATTGGAGTAGAAAAATCAAGTGGCTTACTTATTTCAAAATGTGAGGTTTTCCTCTTGCTGTTGATCACTCAGTCCTGTATCTCCCTGTGAGCACATCAAAACAACTTCCAGCACGTTCCTGAAAAGTGTTACAGATCAGTGATCTTCAGCCAGTCTGGATACAGGAGTTGGTATTTTGTGGTCTTAAGGTTTGGTGATGTTTGTATCAAGAGCTCTAAGATTCCTTTGCGTTGAAATTAAGATACTGTGTTTGTGAAAACATTTGGAATTCAGAAGGAAAGAGGAAAGGAAGGATCTAATAATTGGAAAAGGAGCAAACAGAGGGGGAAGCTTTTCAACATCTCTTTGCAGTGGGGATTAAAGGCTGGAATATCCTTTGGGTTTGTGTGTGCACACACTGCACAGAGGAGTGGAGATCCTTGGATCACTTCCATGGATCTGAGCGAGGGATGAATAAGGAGCATTGCACGGGACAGGCGTCAGCTCTCAATTACCCGTGCCCTGCTCAGGCTTTGGCTCTTTGATGGGAGAGGAGCACACGCCGAGCCCGGAGCAGCGGGCGGCCAATTCCAACTTGTGCGAGGCTGCCGGGGCTCCTGGGGCCGGGGGGCTGGATGGACCTGGAGGGGCTGGATGGACCTGAGGGGCTGGGCAGAGCCGGGGGGCTGGACAGAGCTACGGAGGCTGGACAAAGCCAGGGGAGCTGGATGGACCGGGGGGGCTGGACAGAGCTGGAGGGACTGGACAGGGCAGGGGGGGCTGGACAGAGCTGGAGGGACTGGATGGACCTGGAGGGGCTGGACAGAGCTGGAGGGGCTCAGTGACAGCCACGGGAACTGGATGGAGCCAAGGAGGCTGGACAGCACTGGCAGCTTGTCTCTGCCTCCACACATGAGGGTGCAGAAAGGGCATTTCAGATACAGTGAGCTCATCTTTGTGCCCTCAAGCTCCACACTCCTGGCGTGCTCTCCTTGGGTGCAAGGGGTGGAGTCGCTGCCGGTAAATCCAGGCAGAAGCTGCTCACTGGGTGCTGCTCTGTGGTGGCCTGTTCTGGTTATGGCTTCAGTATCAGTTGTAGGGTGATGAATTAATCCTTTGAAAATTAATCCTTTGAATTATTTGAATGATTAATGAATTAATCATTAATCCTTTGAAAAGGGAAATGGGGGATAGGGATGGGGATGAGTAACTCGGTTGTAGCTTGAGGCGGGGCTGTGATGTGACAGATTACCTGGTGATGTTCAGGAGTGTAAGGGCAGCCTTAGGCAGGGCTGTGCTCCCACAGAAAGGGAGTGGGGCAAGGAGAAGATCCGTGGGAAGCAATTCTAGAATCCTAGAGTTGTTTTGGTTGGAAAAGACCTTTAAGATCAAGTCCAACCATTATGCCAACACCGCCACGTCCACCACTAAACATGAATGCCACATCTCCGTGGCTTTTATACACCTCCAGGGAGGGGACCCACCCACTTTCCTGGGCAGCCAGTTCCCTTTATTTAATTCTTGTTGGTTTTGTTGTTGTTTCAAATCTTTCACTTCTTCTCCTGCGTCCCTTTTCATCTCATTTTGCCCTGTGCCCATCATTGTTACTCAGCGTTTTCCACTGGGGAAGTGGATGAGCCCAGCACGAGCCCTGGTGTGTTTCAGTTCCCAGTGAGGCTGAAGATCACTGACCCTTGTCTTGGGGAAGAGCTCTGAGATCTGGGACCTTTCAAAAATGTGTCCAATTGCTGATAAAAACATTTCCGTGCAAGTCGCACAAGGGAAGTTCATGGAAAAACACTCGGAGAAAAGCCCCATCCAGACTGCAGCTGCTGCAGCCAGGCGTGTAAATGTTGGTGCCGGTTGTGTTTGGAGGGCTCTGGCTGGGTGTTTTCCCCGTGGAGCTGCAGTTTGGGGCCGGCCTGAAGCTCCCGGGGCCGGGCTGCTTTGCGTAAGCCCGGTGGAGACATGGAGTAACCGGGGCGTAAACCAGCATGTCCAGGGCCGCCTACTGCCCCGCCCTTGTGTAAACCGTGGGTTGGGATTGGGCACGGAGCAGTTACACAATGGGGAAGTATAGAAAGAGTATAAAAGTCTGGATGGATGTCTGCATCCTCCCGGCTGCTGCTGCCGCCCCGAGCTCCGGCTGGAGAGGCGCTGCAGGAGCTGCCGCCGAGAGGTTGGTGCAGGTTTGCCTTGGGATTCGCAGCCCGGGGGGGATGGTTGCAAAAACTCAACTGATTTGGTGTCAGAATTATAAAATAAGAAACTTTAAAACTTGTATTTGCAGGTGTTAATAACTAACTTTCCGTATCTTAAAGATTTGAGGACTTAATTTCTTATTTTAAAATCGCTGTCACTGTAAAGAGATATTTAGTGTTTCAAAAGTATTTGGTCTCTTCTGTTTATCTGTAAACTTTGCTTTCCTTTTAATCTTTAAAATGGGAAAAATTTATATGATATTAATGTGGTAAAAAAGATTTTAACAAAGCTTGAGCACAAAGGTACAGCATCTTGGTTAGTTTCTGAAAGTTTTTTAATACCAAATCCTAATAACTTACGCTAAATGGAAGTGAAGTGTTTATTTCCAGGCAAGCCTAATAGATAACTCAGTGTAAAACTTTTCAAGTGTGGGATCAGTTGCTGGGTTTGTATTGATTACTGGGCTCAAGCTGTTCCCTTTCCAAAGGAGCCACAGGGATGCCTCAGCCTTGGGGAAGGAGCTTCACATCCAGAGCTGAAAAATTGGCACATTACCTCGATTTACTTAATAAATGGAATTTTTCCTAGATGAGTCTCTAACTCCACCTTTGTTTTAATGTGATTAAAGTCTTGGAAAGAAGGGAGCTTTCATCAAAGTGCCAAGTCCAAGTACAAAGCAGGCTGAGAAAGGACCCAGTGTGAGCTCAGGTTGCTTTGAGGGCCATGAAGGAGCTTAACGAGCTGTGTATTAATATCCATAATAACGGGGAGGTATCAGAATGCCCAAATTATTAATTCTCTCCAGGGAGACTGTAAGGACTCCATAGCATTATAAATCAAATTACTGTGTGCCATACACTGTGTGAGGTGTGCTGAGCTCCAGGGCAGACTGTGAAGGAACAGTGAGACAGGATTTAATTTTTATTTACCCTGAGTCTGGAAAGCTCTGCAGGTGTCAGTTCCCAGCAGTGTCTGTGCTACTCTGTGTACAGATAACGAGCTGGAAATTGTCATCTCCCACCTTCTGCTTGCACTGCTTTGGAATTTAATTTCACAGCTTCTCCCATGTCCTTTTCTCATCCGTGTCCACTGCTGGGGTCTCCCGGGCAGGTGACAAATGCACTGCACAGAATTTGGGCAAAACTGCTGCCTTTTGGAACAAGAAAATGAGAGTAATGTGAAAGATGAGTGGGAACTGCTTGGCCAGCAGTGTTTCATATCAAGCACCCTTCAGGGTGACTGATGCTGGAAACACTCAGATTTCAGCTATTCTAAGTTCAGAATCACAGCCTAACTAAGCTCTCAGTTAATAACTTGACTAACCAAACTTGTAGGTTTTGAAAGCTGTGTGATCCTTTGTTAAACATCTCATTCAGCTGAATTTAAGTCCCCTTCTCAACGAGCTCATTCACACAGGAAGTTAATGAGATTTAGCTAATGTGCTTTAAATACATGGAAGGTTTGAGCTCGGCATAACTTTCCTGCTTAGCTTTGTGTAGACTTGCCCTAATAACGTTGGTCAGTTATTAAAGCACCGCTCTGGATGGCAGTCAAAATACCAACTACTTAAAAATTCATTAGTCTCCAAAGAAAGAATATGTTTATGCTTTGAAGAGCTACTTTGAAGTGAAGAGAGAAGCTTCTTAAAGTGTCCATCAACTCTTTTTAAAACCTAACTTGAGTTTTTTAAAATTCAGATGTTAGGGAATTCGGGTATTTAGCAGCATTTCATTTGTCTCTGCTGCAGGTAAAGACAAACTGTGTGGTGTTAGGTTAAATTTGGAGTCTGCTTTTCCTCAGTTGTGGATGTGGTTCAGTGGAGGAGGGAAATCTCTGGAGCATTTAGGATGTGGTGGCATTTCAGTGCAGCTTCAGTTGATGGGCAGGAACTCGAGAGGCCCCTGCTAAAGACAAATCACGAGTTTCCTGGGACCAAAGAGCCCGAGAAAAAACTCACTCTGAGACTGAAGCAGGAGGATGGTTTTTACAAGTAGCAGGAGAAAATTAAGTGTGCGTTCTGGGCACCTTCTTCGCCTCTGTCAGATGGGGAAAATGCCCTGGGAGGCACTTTTAGGCACTCCCTGCATATGTGGGCAGTGAGTGGGAGCTCAGAGGTGTTTGTATCCAGGCACAGATCTGGGATATAACAGCGTGAAGCAATTGGACTTGTGGTTGTGGCTCTGCAGACTTTGATTGCATCCTTTAAGTACTTATTGAGCTTTTTTAACCTCAGTGATGAGATATTTGTGGAAATTTTTTAACTGGGGACAACCTTTTTCCTAGGAAAACATCCAGCCCCATTTGGACACCTCTGAGTAGCAAAATTGGTGCTCTTTTGGTGGCTTGTAATGTGGTCCTTAATATTTGAAAACCCCTTGGTAATGTGCTGTTTCATTTCTAACAGGTTCTCAAAAACAAATAACCAATTAATGTCTATTTATTTGAGCTGTGAAATCGGTGTGGACAGCTGTGCAGGCTGGAGAGGGAAAAGGGGAAAAGGTTCTTCTAGGATTAAAAACAGCAGAAAAATGGGAACACGGATAAATCCAGTGCCTGGAGCTGATGCACAAGCAGACAAGATCTGGCTAATAACAAAAATACAAGATTTGGGTTTTTAATACCTTAATGGCACAAAATCAGTTCAGAAGTTTTGTGAGGGTGTAGCTAGAGCCAGTGGCGATCTGGAGAAAGCTGCTATTCCTTAATTAACTGGGAATTGCCTTGTCTTTGTGTGGAATCGTGTGTCTGGCCAGGCACAGCTGTGCTCTGTGAGCAAACTTTGTCTGATTGGAGCCTCTACAACGTTCCTTAATTATCTGACTGCTGGAGCACTCCTGTGTCTGATCAGTTTGGTGAAGGGTTCTGGGCAGGGAATTCCTTTTACAACTTCCCTGATTGTTGGCATCCATCCTGTCCCTTCTGCACTCCCTGGGTACTGCGGTGCCAATCCCAGCCTGTGTGTGCCTGTCCCTTCTCTGCCCGTGTGTGCCTGTCCCCTCTCTGCCCGTGTGTGCCTGTCCCCTCTCGGTGTCTGCCTGTCCTGTCCCCTCTCTGGGCCTGCCTGTCCCTTCTGTGGGTCCCCCCCCGTTGGAATCCTGGCTGCCCCATGGTAGCTCTGTCCCCCAGGGGTGGTTTGGATTCTCTGTGACTTGTCCTGGAGAGCAGGGATCAGCTGCTTGGCCTAAAAGCACTTTTTTTACCCCAAACCAAGTAAATCTGGTGCGTTTGTTACTGGCTTCAGTTCTTCACAGCTGTGACACTGCAGGAACTGAAATTTTGCTTTAGCCTCGGTGTCTGTGTGGGGTGTAGGTGTGTCCTTCCCACAGTGAGCTCCCTCAGCCTTAAACAAGAGCAAGTGGAGTTAAAACTGGTTTTATCTTCTGCTCAGACTTGGAACGTATAACAAGAAGATAGCACACAGGGAGTCCAAGTCCCTTTCCGCGTCTCTGTTGTGTGTCTGCTGCCTAAAATACAGTCTCAGACCTAGAGGATGGCTTGATGTGTGTTAAAACACATCACATGCCTGAGTTTCAGAGGTGCCAAACACTTGGAAATGCCATGGGAGGAGGTGAAATTCCAGAGGCACCTCAAGTGGGACAACTTCTGGCTGAACATCATCTCTGCTTGCAGGAGAAAGTTGGTCTGTTCACATGAGCCTGACAGCTAATTAAAATAATAAATTGATGATGGTAATTAAGCAGTGACCTTAATTTGATTCTAATCTCCTTAGTGTGTGCAACAGCCAGAGTTTTTTTGGCTCTTCAGCCATCTGTAACAGCCAGAAAGGTTCTGGCTGGCTGTCCCACCACTCCTTCCTCAGGGAGGTGTGACATGGGACAAACCCAAGCATGGGATGTTCCATCCCCAGCTACTTTTATCACCACACTTGTTGTGCATCCTTTACAAATATTTCCCTTGTACAGCAGGGAAGGGTCACCAAATTCAGGCCAGTCCCTCATTTTCCACGGGGTGAGGAGGAGAGGCCCACAGGGGACCAGGGCAGGGATTGTCTAAAGGGAACAAGGAAAGTCTGAAGTATTTTGGTTGTCATTGGGTGGTGGGCTTGGCTCAACTGAGAGAAATTTAGGGTCCAGTTGGAATTCAACCCTCGTGGTTTAGAAGGTTTTTGGTTTGAGTTTGGCAAATAAGGGAATACAAAGAGCTGCTGGAAATCATTTCACTTTGGAAAAACTGTAATTTTCAGGGCTGGAAGTCATGGGGGAGCCTGAGCTTCCTCCAGAGAGTTAATCTCTAGCTCTGCTTGTTGCAAATGAGCTTTACAGCATTACCATGTCCTGAGCATGACCTGCTGCCCAGTCCTGGTGCTGCCAAGCCAACAGCACCTGGCAAAGTGTTGACTCTTCTAAGAGAAGTTTAAAAAAAACACAAATCCACCCAAACTAAGAGGAGAGCCTCAAGAACTTGTCAATTCCTCAGGAATGTCCCAGCCTGGAGATCAGGTGGGTTTTGTTTTCCCTAGTCTTTGCCAAGCTCTGGAGTCAAATGTTACTATTGAAGGCCCTTCCACTGGGCCTTCAGCACTGTAGGGAGGAATTGCCATAGCAGCAGATCTGATCTACAGAATATTTTTGGTGTGGTTCAGCCAAAAACTATATCCAGTGCTTTTAAAGGAAACAGTGCCTGCAAGGGAGGTGTCTGTATTCCACTGCCTGCTCCTTTGTGGGTTCATGGCCAGTTTTCCCTCCCATGGCAATAAGCTCTTTATGTCTGTCTGCACCTTCTGTCCTGCCCAGGTTAACCCTTGGATCTATTTAAGAGGTGAGCTGTGAAAGGATTTTTACTGACTCACAGGCAGTTGGGTACCTCATGAAGTGGAAGCTTTTTGTGCAGCCTGTGGTGGCACAGGGGCAGACTTTCCTGTAGGAAAACCTTTGTGCTCCAGTGGATGTTTTTATTTGTGGTGGAGGTTCCAGAGCAGAGACTTGCAGGAAGAAAAAGAGCATTTAAACACAGTCTTGCATCATGGATCTCTGTATCTCTGATGGATTTTATCTTTTTTCCATGAACTTTGAAATACATCCTAATTTGTTTAAACGAAATAGCAGCAACCTTGGCAAAAGGGAGAATGTGGTGGGGGGTCCTGGAAGGGTGAGAAGGTGATGTTGTGTCAGAGCAGATACTGCCACCTCTTTGTGTCTCTTCTGATGGCTCTAAGGCTGGAGGGAGCTGTTTGCTGGAGAAGAGGCTGATGTTGAAGGTGCAGAGTGGCCTTTCCCTGGCCAAGAGGCTTTTCCTCCTGACCTTGCACCTATCTCCTGCCCTTTGTCTAAATCCTAATCTTATCTCCAGCCCTGTAAACCCCTGGCAGCTCTTGGCCTTCTGTATTAAACACAAGTGTACACTGGAGGTAATTTGGTGTGGAAAGGTGAACTTTTGTATCAGAGTCCTGAGGGAAGTTTCACTTTCAGACTTTGTTTGATCCCAGCCTGCAGATGATGGGTTGTACTGAGTGTACCTGCCTGATGCTGAATGGCTTTTATCTTTTTCTCCAGGACTTTTCAACTCCTGAGGAGCTGGATTTGCTCTGGAGGGCTGTGAAAATGCCTGAGTCATGTGGTGGGACACTGGGGCTGATAAGGAATGATCTCTCCCACATAGTTTTAGGCAGCAGCAGAGTTTATCTGCTTCTCTTTGACACTCCTGATTGCAGAATCAAAGGATTCCACAAATCTCTGATGATCATCTGTGCCATTAAATGCAATTTTAATTTCTGGGTAATTCTTGGACTTCTTGGAATTCTGGTTTTTCTTGGACCAACCTCTCCTGCCACAAACCCCCCCTCCCTTTAGGAAAAGCAGCAATGAGGGGTTTTTTGCCTGTGAATTGGGAGTTGCCAATTTGGGAATTGTTATTTTGGCTATAGTGTGTCAGCTCTCAGCAATCAGTTGATCCAAGGCAAGCTTTGCTGCTCTCATGCTGGGATTCCCAAGAGCAATTCCCAAAGAGTGATCCAGGCGTGGGGAAGACAGCAGCCCTGCTGTTGTGCAGTGCCCAGCAGAGCAGGATTACTGAGTCTTGTCTCCTCTCTCTGGAGATGCTGGTTAATGCCAGCTGAGCAGCTTAGGGTGCCAGAGCACCTTAGAGCAGATCCTGTGACTGGCAGCTTCCCTGACTCCAGATTTATTGGCCCTGGCTTAGGGAGGTGTCCTGCTGCCCTTTCTCTTCCCAATCCCAGAGGATAAAGCTGCCAGACTAAACCTCTGCCTGTCTCCATCTCTGATTTTCTTGGAGAACAAAATACGTCTGCAATGACAGAAAAAGGCAGATTCTTTTCTCTTTGTTCTTGTGTGCTAGGGAAAAAAGACCAAACCCTCATTGCTCTACAGTGAAAGCAAACAAAAAACCCCTCCAAAAATCCCAGCCCAGACCTGCCAGTGCCCCCAAATCTTTAACCAGTACCTGTCTTCTCTCTGCCCTGAGCTGCACTTGGAAGAGAAGCTCTGTGGTTATTTGTGAAAATGGGAATGACAGTTTTTTTCCAGAGCAAGACAGTGAGTATTCACACCAGTCTTCTCCTTCCGTCTTCAAGTTAGAAATAATTAATTATGCTACCTTAATATTTACTCTCATAAACAAATCTTAACCCTGATTTGCAGGCACTGCCTTCCATCCCATCTTGATTTAATTAATGCTTCAAGGGATCTCACTCCCCAAACCGTCTTTTTTATGTAACTTTTCAAGAGATACTTACATTGCTTTGAAAGATTTAATATTTCTTTCACCCCAAGGAACCAGGATTTTCCAGCAGATGGGCACTTAGCAGCTATTAAGAGGTTCTAAAATATTAGTATTCTTATATTAGTAGAGTCCTGAATTGCCCTCAGCAGAAGAGTCTTTTCTCAAGTTCAGTTATTATTGCAATTACAGTAGACAGGAGCTACTGGCATTTCCTGAGCAGCATCTGGAAGGGAGACATGAGGAAAAACCCGAATTCTGCTTCTTTTTTTCCAATCCAAACCTGTGTTTGTGAGTGTCCATGAGCTGTTTCGTTTCCACCTTAGGGTTCAACTGAACCCATCATTAACTTGCTTTTGAAGTAACACCAGTTGTGAATGGGTTCTGCTGCTTGGTTGGATGCAGCAAATTCCACTTTCTGTGCCTTTCAAGAGACCATTTTTCAGGTTCTGTCCTGTACTTTCACCTGTACCTGACCCGGTTTCACCTGCAGGTGTTGGCAGCTGCATTCTCTCTTTAAAGCTCAGTAACCACAGATTGCAAAACTTGGTTTGCTGCAGGATTTTCTGTGCTGTCCTGTGGGGAGTTTAGGTTCAGATATGTTAATTCCTGTTCTTTTGTCTTGGAAGTGGAAAATGTGGGATGACAATGGACTGGCTGGTCTGATTTAAGGAGCAAATGTGGGAGAACTGTACTGTAGTGACCCATCTGGGAAAACAAAAGAGCCCCACTAAGGTCTCTGATCTTTCCTGTTCCTGTGCCAAAAGAGAAGTGAAACTCATTAAAATACAGAGTTTATATTCAGAGTTTCTTCAGCATTCCTGTGTCAAATACTTGGAAAGTTCTTCATACAGCTGAGATTTTGGAGATAATTTTGGGTTAGGGTGTTCAGTAGTAAGGGCTGTTTCTGTCTGAAAGGCAGGTGTGCCTCACTGTCCATCCAGTCTGAGCTTCCCAGATGCTTTTTATTTCAAAGTAAGTTTGTTTCAAAGAAAGGATTTGGCAATATAGAGATAACCCTGAAGCAGCTCTGCAAATTTACCCTCCTTGGAGAAGCCCAAGTCTCATTTGTGGTGGATGTTCAGCTGTTCTGTCCCTGCTCTGTGCCTGGAGTTTGTTCCCAAAAAGTTCTGTGGAAATGGCTGTGAGATTGGAGAAACCCTAAGGTTTAGTGTACTACTAATGATTGAAAAACACAGGAGAAGAATGAGAGAATAATCAGAGTATTCCCAGTATGAAAGAATTTCAAATGCCTTGACTGATAATGATCAGGGAGGAATGATGAGAGTTGGTGAGTCACGAGCACAGAAGGGAGCCCAGGCTGTGGGGCTTGTGCTTTTGCACATCTATTTTAGGGAATAAAAAATACCAATTTCTCCCTTCACTCCTAGGAGCCGTTGATGCAAACGACACTCTGATGTCCCAGCTGGATTACTGAACTGTGATTCCTGGAGCTGGAGCTGCTGCTGCTGTTGGAATAAGGAGCTGTCCTTAGTTCTTGGCCTGTCCCAGAAGCAGCTCCTGGGTGCTGCATGCAAGTCCTGGACGTGCTGGACACGATGGGGATTGGCAAGAACACCACGTCCAAGTCGGTGGAGGCAGGAGGCTCCACAGAGGGCAAATATGAGGATGAGACCAAACACCCCACTTTCTTCACCCTGCCTGTGAGTAATTCCAGGCCTGGCTCAGTGTGAATCAGGGAATAATGTTGCAGTTGTGTTGTACAAACCCTTCATTTCCATGAGCAGTCAGTGACAAACGTGTGCTCCCCTGGGTATTTGTGTATAAACAGGGTCAGTCCTTCTGTGTGTGGTTATTCTGAGTTCCCAGGACATGCAGCACCCCAGGCACTGTGAGCTCAGAGCACTGAACTCTCCTCCTGCAGCCACCAGCCCTGGGGTGGAGTCAGGGAATCACTGAGGTTGGAAAAGACCTCCAGGATCCTCAAGTCCAACCTGTGACTGATCCCCCACCATGTCCACTAAATCATGAAGTGCCACATCTGCTCTGGTTCTGAGCAGCTCTGGGCACAGGGACACCACCACAGCCCTGGGCAGCAGTCCCAGTGCTTAACAGCTCTTTCAGTGAAGAAATACTCCCCATATCCAACCTGAGCCTCCCCTGGCACAGCCTGAGGCTGTTCCCTCTCCTCCTGTCCCTGTTCTCTGGGATAAGATCCCAAATCCTACCCAGCTGCCCCCTCCTGTCAGGGAGTTGTGCAGAGCCAGAAGATCCCCCCTGAGCCCCCTTTTCTCCAGGCTGAGCCCCTTTCCCAGCTCCCTCAGCTGCTCCTGGGGGCTCCAGCCCCTTCCCCAGCTCTGTTCCCTTCCCTGGACACGCTCCAGCCCCTCCAGGCCTCTCTTGTGGGGGGGCAGATCTGAACACAGCCCTTGAGGGGCCTCAGCAGAGCCTCCTTGCCCACCTGGGCTCATGTCCAGCCTGTGTTGACCACCTGAATTGCTCAACTGAGAGTGAGAGGCAGCAGCAGGGAGTCATTTGCTTGTCTTCTCCTTACTCATGTTTTCAGTTGAATCGTTCTGTTGTACACGTTGCCTCTGGAGAACTCTTGCAGTCAGTCTGCTGCTGGTTCCCCCTGCCCCAAGCTGACACTGCCCAGGTTTTCAGGAGTTCTCTGGGATGTTTTTAAGGAGCTCTGTGTGATGTCTGTCAAGTCTCTCTCTGTCCCTCGCCCTGCTGTTACAGAAACGATGACTTGCCGTGTTCCTCATGTTTTCTGACAAAATGTCAGAGGCAGATGTCAAGTACCAAAGGAGAAAACTGAGTGACATATGAGGTGTGATTGCAGAGGAAATGTTTATTTTAAAAGACCTCATGTTTCTCTCTGTGTTGTGTTTTTAAGGTTGTGATAAATGGTGGAGCCACATCCAGTGGTGATCAGGACACAGAGGACACAGAGCTGATGGCCATCTACACTACAGAGAATGGCATAGCAGAAAAGGTATGTGGGGCTTCTCTGCTAGGTGAGAACTCACTGCTGCTCTCCCAGCTCGTGATTTGCCCACAGCAGCTTCCCCTCACTGTGAGGTTTCCTGTCTCAGAGATGCTGAATTGCAGATTCACATCACCCCAGGGAGTTCTGCCCTCATGACTCCTGGTCACACACTTCGGTTGCAGCACTTGGGGCATGACTCAGGAAATGGTGGAAGCAGTTCTTGCCCTTGGTTGTGATTTTTCCAGCTTTTTTTCTCCATTCCTTCATTCCCTAGGCCTGTTCAGTAATAATCCTGCAAGCTGAGGTGGTGTGAATCTGAGGTTTTGTTTAAAATAAAGGTGAGGATTATGATAAATCTGAACTTCTGAAATGTTCAGTCAGACTGGCTTTGTAGTAAAGCCTTGTCTCTGAAAAGCCTCAACTTGACCCAAGTTTTTCAAATATCCTGATTGAAACAAGAGCAAAACTCCTGGTTCCAAGCAGGTGCATCGTGATGTTCCTTCCTTCAAGGCCATTGTTTCTGTTGGGGCAAGGATGACACCAAGGGATGCAATTAATGTTTTCTAGTGCAGACCCCAGAATTCACTCCTGAATTTCAGATTTAAAACATCCCCTGAGCAGCCAGAGGTCTGTCAGTGCTGGGTTTCAGAGGGGGCTGGGCCTGGTGCACTCCCAGCTCGGTCTGGGTGTCTCACATCCCCACAGCGATCATCATCACACTCATATTTAATGGACAGGTTTTTGTTGACCTGTGAAAGTCTTTGATGGCTGATTTTTGAAGCATGCTGGGGCTGGAGTGGAGAGGCACAATCTGATAAAAGCCTTGAGCAAAAGGTGTTTGGGTGGAATTTTGCAATCAGATAAACGATCTCTAGACATGAAAGTGTTCCTGGTTTAACCAAACATGTGCTTTTCTCCCTCCCAGTTGATCCAGTGATCAGAACTGTGGATGATGGAGAATAATTCACCTAAAAGAGACTGTGAGCTTTTGAGTAACCAGATCTCCTTGAGTTAAAGCTTTGCTGTAACTCACAGTGAATGAGCAGGGTGGGGAGGTCTGTTCACATTGTTCCAGCCAGTACTGGTTTATACTGTGTTATACTGGTTTATACCATTCTGTACTGGTCCATACTGGTCTATATCATTCCTTACTTGTCTATACTGGTACTGGTTTGGATAGAGTGCCCAGAGGAGCTGTAGCTGCCCCTGGATCCCCAGAAGTGTCCAAGGCCAGTCTGGACAGGGCTTGGAGCAGCCTGGGACAGTGGAAGGTGTCCCTGCCCATGGCAGGGGTGGCACTGGGCCTTAAGGTCTCTGCAGCCCCGCCAGGGGAGGGTCGGGTTGGACATCAGGAGGAATTTTTCTATGGAAGGGATGGTCAGGTATTGGAAGGAGCCTCCCAGGGCAGTGATGGAGTCCCCATCCCAGAAGTGTTCAGAAAATGTGTGGATGTGGCACTTGCAGATGTGGTTTGGTGATGACTGTGGTGGTGCTGCATTGGTGGTCAGACCTGATGATCTGAAAGGGCTTTTCCAGCCTTAACCATTCCGGGATTCAGATTGCTGATTTTTTGCCATGTGTTTTTTTCTTTTTTAGAAAATTGGGTCAAGAGAGAATTTGTTCCTTTTTCAGTCAATGAAAAGCTGTCACTGGTGCTGCAGGAGGGGTTGGGCAGGGACAGTTCCCCCCCTGGCTCTGTGCAGGCCCTGTTTCCTGGGGAGAGGATTGCTCAGTGCTCAGAGTGCTTTAAAGAGTTCTCTGAAATGAGAGCTTCTGTATTTTGCTTTTCTGCTGCAACACCCTCGACCTTCCCACAGCACTGTGCTCACTTGCCCTCCCTGAATGTGGATTATCCCAGTGGATTTGTTTTCCCAGCAGAAGGCTGAGGTGAGAGGGGAGTGCCAGGAGTCAGATTGGCTCACTGACCTTGCAGGTGGCACCAAATGGAGATTGGCTCAGCATAATCCATGGATATGTTGGGATTTTTGGAAAGGTAGAGACCATTTGAGGCAGTCACGAGTCTGGCAGAGTTCCCAGGCTCTGTGTGAGGCAGCTTCACGTGGGCTTGGCTGTGTCTTGGGCAGGATTAGGGCAGAGCAGTTGTTGTGTAAGGTAATTCTTTAGTTACTTGATCTGCCATTACAAAATATGATACTTCCTCCTGCTTTTATTGTTGTGCTGGGGCTTTGGAGCATTGTGGGTTTGTTCTCAGGAATTTCCAAACCAGGTGGTTTGGAGGGAAAGGATTCCACTTATTTGTGACAGAGAAATGACAGAGCTGGCCCTTGTTTTAATGGAAAATCTGCAGGGGTGTTGATGTATGAATGTCAGTTGTGGTCAGTTGTCCATTGGCTCTCTGGGATGGGGCATGTGGTAGGGCACAGCATGGCCTTGCCTAAATTCCTGGGGGAATTTAAATTCCTGGAGGAATTCTGCTTGACTGATAGAAATTGGTTAGGGATTAATTTGGGTGTAATAATCAGTGTTTTTTCTGACTGCATAAAGGGGAGGCAGAAGAAAAATTATAAATTCTTTAGCTAAAAGTGGTTAACCAAGATGAAATTGGGTAAGAGCAAAGCAGGGAAGCAATTATCATAATGAGGATTTATTTTTGCCAGTGGTTTTGGTCTGTAATGCAGGGACAGAGCTCTTGTGCTTTGGAAACAGCCAGGGTTGGGTCTTCTTAGTTCCAGTTTTTCCCTGTTTCCTTTTTTTGTTTGTTTTTGTGGGTTTGGGGTTTGGTGATGTTTTTTAACAGTCTTGTCATGATTAATCCATTTTTGGCCATCTTTTGGCTGCCAGATCATTTCTGTCATAAATCAGCAATTATAAATAAGTAAGCAGGGAATGGCTGTCAGAAGGGAAACGGGTACAAATTCAGGAGCTGGATGTGAAAGGCTTTGAAATTGTCTCCAATCAGCATTGCTTGGGAGTGCTGAACCAACCTTGGAGTGTCTGGGAGCTGCCTGACAGTTTAAATTCACTTTATTGTGTGTAGCAATAACCTGCTGGTGTCCCTTGTTCCTCCAGAGCTCCCTGGCAGAGACCTTGGACAGCAGTGGCAGTTTGGATGCTCAGAGGACTGACATGATTTACACCATTGAAGATGTTCCTCCTTGGTACCTCTGCATATTTCTGGGCTTGCAGGTACATCCCAAAACAGAGATAGTTTTTTCTTCTGTAATTTTCAAAGCTTGTTGAGGATTTTGTGTCTAGTTCATTGTGTTTGTGTGTGTGAATTTTATCGTTCTCTGCTCTCATGTTTGAAGAAGGTGTTAAGAGCTTTCTTCTGAAGCTGATCACACTCAGATCATTGTTCTGAGAACGATTTGAGTTTTCAGCTCGTGCATTTTTGAGATTCACTTTAAATATTTAGAGTTACAAGGTACTGGTAGTAAATAATGAGTGAGCAAAAGCTCCAGTGGTGGCCTTCACAAGTGACATTGGGCACCTCTGGAGTTAAAGATGGAGAGAGAGTGGTTTAGACCTGAAATATTGAATATTAAAGCTGCTACTGCAGTTATTTCAGTTTTGAGAGCATCCCCCTGGACCTGGCTTGCCAGGGGGGGCCCTTGGAGCACCAGCAGGTGCTTCCTGCAGGGAGTGGGCAGCAGGACCCTCCTCCAGCTCAGCCACTGCTTGTGGGCAGCAGAGCAGCTCCAATTCCATCTCCTTCCCTTCTCCAGTGGTAATAACATCAGTCCCACAAGAATGCAGAGAATTTGGTAATCTCTTTAAGGGATGTTGAGATCTCCAAGCAAATACATTCCAAAGCATCTTTTTTATTTCTGCCTTTTCCTCAAGGACAGGCAGTTCTGTATGAATTCTGTTGTTACTTGTGTGTGGAGTGTGGTGAAAATTTGTTTTGCTTTTGATGTGCTTTGGGTTGAGGAGGAGCTAACGAGTGCCCAGCTGCTGGTCCTTGGGAGCTCCTTTGTGAGTGCTCCAGGTTCATTTGTGAGCCAGGGGATGTGAGCCAGCATGAATGGAGTTATTTCTGGATTGGAGGCTGCTCTCAGCACAGTTACCTGGATGCCTCCTCAGGAGAGCAGCTGTGGAGATGTTCCAGTTCCCTGTGGATCCCACAGAAAGCAGAAATCCCCCACATGGGGATCATGAGCAATGGGCGAGCGGGAGCACAAGGGAAATACTGAGAGGAAAACTCAGGGGAGGGGTCGCTTTGCTGGGGATTCAGAAGTAGAAGGAGAAGCTGCTGATGCCCCAGGAAAGCTGGGAATGAGGGAAGGAAGGATGGATGGATGGAAGGAAGGATGAAGGATGAATGGATGGATGGATGGATGGATGGGAGGATGGACGGAAGGAAGGATGGATGGATGGATCCACCTGCTGAGTGCTGGCTGCAGCACTAACTCCCCTGTGCCCCCAGCACTACCTGACGTGTTTCAGCGGGACCATCGCCGTGCCCTTCCTGCTGGCCGACGCCATGTGCGTGGGCTTCGACCAGTGGGCCACCAGCCAGCTCATCGGGACCATCTTCTTCTGCGTGGGCATCACCACCCTGCTGCAGACCACCTTTGGCTGCAGGTGAGACCTGGGCCTTGGGGATGGCTCTGGGCACTGGGATGAGGCTGGGCATCCTTTGGGGTTTACCAGGATCCAGGGGCGGGGGTGGTTTCCAGAGGAGAAAAGCAAAACTAACAGCAGCAGCTACAGGGAAGTTAGGGAAAGCTTTTGGAAAGCTGCTCCCAAAAAAAAGGTGGATTGAAATAACACAAGGCATCCCAAGGCTGAGAAAATACAGCAGGGAGGAGGAGGTAAACCCAGTAGAACAAAGGAGGGAGTCGTGTTCCTGGGAGATGAAAAATTCATATACCTGGGTAAAGAGGAGCCAACTGTGGTATTTTTATTAATTTCTTGAATTAAATTCTTGGCAATATTTAGGTGGTTGTGATCAGCCCTACAACAAGTTGTGTTCTTGTTCCTGTGAAGGGCTTGGCAAGTTAAAAAGGCAGGGGAAAATGATGAGGGAAATTTGTCACTCTCTGAACTGAGTCTCTGTTACCTCCCAATCCATGAAATAATTTGGGTTTATTTGTTAGCTGCTCTGAGTTATGGGTAATGATCATTCCTGGAGTTGGGAACACAAAGGTATAGCCTTGTATAAATCTGGTGTTGGCAAGAGCAGGATGTTGTTTAATTAAGATAAATCTTTAAAAACCTGTTCTCCACAGTGCCCACTGCACAGATGTTTAACATGCTGACCTAAACTTTGGGAATAACTAAAACCTGCAGAGTTATTTCTGCATCTTCTTGAATAAACCCAGACCCGAAGAAATGTGCATGTTTAACTCTCAGGTGGTTACTGAGGTGATTCTTGTGTCACTCAGTTCAGTTTCAGAGCAATGTGAGCTGAAATCTTGCCTTCCACTAGAAAATTCTGAACACCCTCTACATTTTTAAAGATTTATTTAAGAACCAGAATCTTTAGGTGGCAAAGGTGTCTCAGTAGGGTGCAGAAGGCAAACCTGTGGTGGGTCAACTTTTCATCTAAAACATTTCCAGATATTCCAGGTTTTTCAGTGTACCCTTTGGTTGCTGTTTGAGTTAGCTTTTGTTCACTTTCTGGTCTTTCTCCTTTGGAAAAAAAAAAAAAACAACTAGTTTTTTTTGTCTCACTGGACTTAGGAGCTCACTCCTCTGTCTTGTATGAAAAGTTCACTCTGATGACAAAACAACTGAGTAAGAACTGTTGAAAAAGCAAACTTGCTTTCCCTAATGTATTTTCCTTTTGTAAAGACTCCGTAGAGTAAATAATCTTATTTCCAGCCTGGTTGGCTCTTTGTGCTGCAGCCATAAATCCTCATGTACATTGTCTGTAAGTTTGTCATATTTGTTTTGGTTTTTTTTTCCCCTAACTAATCTTGGCTTTATGTCATTTACTAGAGAGGGATTTGGGGCTCATTCAGAGAGGAAGGGCCCAAAATTGTGGTGCCAACATTTCGAAATTCTCTGTTCTTTCTGTGTAATCCCACCCCTGCCCTCCACCCTGCTGGGATTTTTCCCTTTTCAGTGGCTTCCACTTGCACTGTACTTACATTTTTATATCCCTGAAGGCCAAATTGTGTTTGGGTCTTAAAATAACTTGTATTTAAGGAGGAAATTTCCACGCTTGGATGTTTTATAACTATTCCCCATGTGATGGAGGGTTTATGTAAGGCTGGGAATGGGATACAGCAGCACAGGCCTCTCAATGAGATTTGCAAGTATTCATTGGCAGGTCTGTCAACTGCAAAGTATTTCAGCAAATAAAGGTTTCAAAAGGTCAAATTCCATGGTTTAAGGGTCCTTAAAGATGGATTTAGCTCAGTTACAAGGCGGAGTTGTGGTCACTTTGGTACCCAGACCAGTTCTAGGAATTCCAGCTATTCATTGGGTTATGTAGTGAGCCCCAGCTCTGGCACGGGTTCATTAGTGGGTAATTAGTGGCACTGAGACCATCAATTACAGCTTTAATCCACACCAGGGTGGCAGTGCTGGTGTTGTGCCCATCACTGCACTGGCTCAGCTTTCTCACATCTGTGAGACATGTGAATGTAATGAGGCATTTCCAGATGCCTTTGACTGCATAAAAACTCTTGTCTTCACAAGGGCCGGTGCCAAAATGGAGCAACTTGATGATTTAGACATGAAATTTAAATGATATCCCACTCATGAGCTTTGGTACTTCAAAGCTTTTGGTGCTTTAGCTGGCTAGCAATGAGTGGCTGCCTTAAAATCCAGAAGTCATGTTCCAGACTGCAGCTGTCACTTAAAAAGAGATCTTTGACTGATTATGGGCAATTTGTTAAAAAAATTTAAGAGATTAAATAACCTTTTTTTGCCTGGCTTAGTAAAAAAAAAAACCCAAAAAGCACTATTTTGAGCCTTTTAGGAGCTCCCTCAGTTACCTGTGTCACGTAAAAGTTGAGCAGGATGTGCTGAAATGTGATTTTCCATCCATGTGCTGGTGTTTAACGGGATACAAAACAACCCAAGCTGGCAGCAGTGACCTCAGCACTGGAGAATGTGTTTGTAGTGTGTGTTTACCAGACCTCTGGGGAGGCTGTGGGGCTGTGTAGGTGGGATGGAGCAGTACCAGCTTGTTCCAGGTATTGCAGTCCTGCCATGGGCACCAACTTTGCTGGCAGAATGAGGTGAATCATTCCCTGAGCCACCAGCCCTGACTTCCTGGAGATAAAGCTGGGATTTGTGCTTGAAGGAACTCCCAGTGGGAGTTATGTCCAGCCAGCCATGCTTGGATGGCTCAGGAGTTTTGAGTTTCTAATGGAGTTTTCAACGTTTGGTGGGTTTGAAATTGCCCGTGGCCCAAACTGCTCCAGCTTCTGCCTGTGAACTTCACAACTACCATTAATAACATGCCTCTGGTTTGATCTTCTCTGTGCTCAGTGTACACCATTTTCCCCCCACACCTCTCCTCCTTTGAGCATTTCCTGATCTTTACCTGAACCTGAGCAGTTCTTTTTCCTGCCCTGGTGTTTGCCCTGCCCTCAAGGTGCTATGAAACAGCCCCATGGCAATTCTCATTGTCACACCTTGGCATCTCCTGTTAAAGGGAATCTCATGGAAGTGCATTAATGTCAATATTTGTAGAACAGTTCAAAGTGCATCTGTAGTTAAGTAACATTGGGATAATTGTTACCCAAGGTATGGTGAGTTCAATAAATCCATAGTTGGTGCAGGTAGATCCTCTTCAGATCTTTAAATCTTTTGGGAAGTATAAACATCAATGCTAAGAATGTAATCTTGAAATTCTTGTAGTGTTTGTATTTATTGGTGGCAACCACTTGGAACATCTAATCTGCTCCCATCAACCCAGCAGTTATTGACACATATACTTAAAAATGAGTGTACTCAAAGTCACGGAGAGGGAAGGGATGGAGCCTGCAGGCTGCACCGTCAGAGAGCTGTTCCCTGTGCTGGGATGGTAAAAGCTGCACCTTGAGCACCCAGCTCAGTGTCCATCTATGTCCTTGTGCTGCTGAGTCACAGCCTGCCATCAGTGCCTGGCCCCTGGAATTACTTGGTTGATAACTTCAGGCAGGTGATGTGAGCTCCTTGGCTTGTGAAGTCTTTGTATTTCTCTGACTGGGTTTTTTTGGTTTTTTTGTGAGAAATCCTCCTATTTCCCAGTTTTGTAACTCACTAAAGGGTGGTTTGAATGCCCACCCACTGCAGTGACCCCACAGAATATCACCATCTCTCCTCTCCTTTCCACCAGGTTACCCCTGTTCCAAGCCAGTGCTTTTGCTTTCTTAGCACCTGCCAGAGCAATTCTCTCTCTGGAGAAGTGGAAGTGCAATAACACAGGTAATTGTTGTTTATCCTTGTTCAGGTTTAAGTGACAAATGGCCCAAGTCACGTGGAGTGCAGCTGCCAGAGCTTCTGATATAAAAACTGGAAGTAATGAGCAGGGAATATGGAAAGACTCTTTTTAAAGTGTTCAAGTACTGTGCCACAGAAGAAGATTCCTAAAAATGTCCTTGTGGAGTTCTGTTTCTGAGGATTTTTTTTTAATATAAAAACGTTGACACAAGAAATGTAAATATGGCATAAAGTAATTCTTCTGTTCCATTTACATTCCGTTAATGTTCCTTCCCGTAATGTTCCAAATATTTGGAAATAGCAAGTCCAACTGAATCCTTTGAAGTTGTGAGTAGGAGGGAGTTTGAGCAATGTACAGCATCACTTCCAGACCAGGGTTTTCTCCAGTTTAAGTCATACCTGACAGGTTTTGACAAGATTTGGATGTTCTTTTTCACTCTTTCTCTGCTGATGTCATCATCCTGAAAGGTTTGAACTTCATAGGGAAAAGATTCTGGTTGGGATGGGAGCATTTGCCTTAGACTGGATTGGAGGGTGGAAATGACTCTGGCAGTTTTCTGTTCAGTAGAGGGTGGTTATTCAGTACTAAGGCTGTGGACAGTGGAGAGCAGCAGCACAGGGAATCAGGCTGCTCACTCCTGACTGAAACTCTTCCCAGGGTTCCTTTGGACTCTCTAATAATTGAATTTCTTACATTTGTGTGTTTATACATCGCTGTTAACTCATATTCAAAATGTGATTAATACCCAGCTTGTTGAAAGAAACTGTCTGATAACTGTGGGTGGCAAAGCAATTTCCCCCATGACTCCAGATTTTTCAAAAGAGCTTTGCTATATCTTCCTCCTGAACCCTTTCACCTTCCAAAGCTGCCAGTTGGGGCTGAGTGACCTCAGTTGGGGAACAGCAAGCACTGGAATTCATGATTCCTGGGGTGCAATTGAGTAATTCTCCATTGGAGTGGGGAGAGAATTCCTGACTGACCTTTCTGTCTGGAAGTCAGGGCGTTTTCCCACTTTGGAGCAGAGAGTGAAGTGAGGGGTTGGTGTCACCCTGAATTTTCCTGCTTTCCAGTGTTTGCAGTTTGTAGTGGAGGTTCTCACGCAGCTTCATATACACTATGTAAATAATTAGAACTTATCTATTTTATTTACATATTTATCCTCGCAGAGGAGGGATGTGATTGATGATGTTCACCAGTGAGGTCAAGAAGGTGGCGACTTGTTTAGCCTTCTGGCCAAAATACATAAAAGATGGAGTCAGAAAATTAAAATAGAAGCTTTTCCTGCCTGACCTTCTGTGTCTGCCTCGTTCTTCGTGTGCGTGAAATTGCCACAGGGTTGGCTCTTGGGGAAAGTGAGCCTGGTGTCACTTCATTTGTAACAGGACTTGCTCTCTGTGTGAATCGGGGCTTGCTTGTCAGACACAGCGTGAGGAGGGATTTGTTTTGTGTGGAATGGTGGCAGAGTGGCTGGGGAATAAATCCCTGTGTTTTTTCTCCCTTCTGCAAGATACAGCAGTTACAAATGGAACAGCAGAGCTGCTGCACACGGAGCACATCTGGTACCCCCGGATACGAGAGGTAATGTGGGAGTTGCCTTTAGCTGTCACTCTCTCCAGTTCCAGTTAAGTTTCTCACTTAATCATCTGTGTGTTCTTGTCTTTTAAGTTGGTAATTTCTTGTTTCACTGCAATCTCCATTTGAATATATCCCTTTACTCATTTCATGGAAGTCTTCATCTTTTCCACCTATTCATTGCTGGAGAGCAAATACCAGAAGTTAGTTACCACATTCCAAAAGATGTGCAGTGAAATGCTCAAGTGAGATGAAAACTCTTCTTGTAACTTTGATTTGTGCTCGCTGGCAGCAGTTAAGCTGCTGCCAGGCCTCCTGTCTGCTGTCCCTGTGCAGTGGGGCTGGCCCCTGGAAGGTGAATCTGCAGTTAGGAAATCTGTTTTGTTCCCAAGTGTCTTAAGTTGGAGACTCTTGTGATAAGAGGTCGATTCTCCCAAGAGACTTGTGAAATGCCTGGAACTCCTCCTCCACTGGCAGCACTGCATTGTGAAGTCATGGTGCCCTGCAGGGCAGGCTGAGGGCTGTGCCACGCCAGGGTGGCAGGTAGAGTAGTCCAAATGAAGGCGTGTGTCATGGAATTGATCTCCCATCCCGTTGCTTTGGGCTGCCAACTTTTTCTTAATTAAAAACAACCCCTCTCTCTTCCCCATGTTCAAACCATAGCTACATCCTGCCAAGAGCCCTGCAGCCAAGAGGGCTGACAGTCTCCTGAGACCACAACGCTGCTCTAATCCAGCTTCTAAGGAGCACTTGTGACCAATGCAGCACACACTCTGCCCCTAGGAGCTAGGAGCATCACCTCGTGGCGCACCAACCCTTGCCGTTCGATCTGAGAGCTTAAAGGTTAGCCTGGACCCCAGGTCTCCTGTCTGACAGTGTGATGTGCTTTCCACACAGCTTCCAGACTGGCCCACTGGTCTGTTGTGTAATAGTTTTGTGGAGAAAACCATAAGTGTTATGCTTAAAGCAATAAGTCACTTAAACATAATGAGCTGTTTTATGACGAAAAAAAATTTGCTGAGTTCTTCTGTGTCACTGAATTCTTTTAACTGCAGTTTGTAATCCAGAGCAGAAAAAACAAATTGGCTTTGCCTGTCAGATGGGACTGAGCTGCCTCTCTGCTCTGTTGTGTGTTCAGATCCAAGGTGCCATCATCATGTCCTCGCTGATCGAGGTGGTGATCGGGCTGCTGGGGCTGCCCGGGGCTCTGCTGCGCTACATCGGCCCCCTGACCATCACCCCCACCGTGGCCCTCATCGGCCTCTCGGGCTTCCAGGCTGCTGGGGAGAGAGCTGGCAAGCACTGGGGCATCGCCATGCTGTGAGTACCCCTGCCCTTCCTGCTGGGGAGGCACAATTGAGGGTGCTGGGGAGAAGCCAGAGGCAGCTCAGCCGCCTCAGTGCTGCCAGTGTGGAGAAAGAAACGCCGTGAGCAGGAACATGGATGAGTCTGGATAAAGTCAGCTGTGGAAATGTGGGAATAAGGACAGCAGCAGCTCAGGAGAGTGGCCTGAAGAAGCTTTTCCCTGGGAAGAAATCCTTCCCTGGGAGGTTGGGAGGCCCCAGAGCAGCTGTGGCTGCCCCTGGAAGTGCCCAAGGCCAGGTTGGACAGGGCTTGGAGCAGCCTGGGGTAGTGAAGGTGTCTGTGGCCATGGCTCCTCCATGGAGCTGGATGGGCTTTAAGGGTCCTTCCAACCCAAACCATTCCATAACAATGTGAACTTGAGGAGAGAGGAAAAGACAGTTGCCAAAAACGAAGTGTGGAGAGCAGAATTTTACAAAGCAGGAGTTGATCTGGGAGCCATTGGCTGGGTGGAGTTCAGTGCTGTAGAAAAGATGATTTGACAGAACACACCAGAGAGATGAAATACAGTGAACAATTTGTATTTCTGGGCTGGCATTGCCTGTTTCCTCTCCTGCAGCAGCAGGTTAATAATACCACTGGTGGTGCTGGTCCCTCTGCCATTGGTACTGGTTTGCTTACCTGTGCCCAAGAGAAATTCAGTTGTGTGATGACAGAGGGCACAAGTATTGCCATAAACACCATCAGTGGCTGAGCCATGAGCAGAGAGGTTCCTGTCAAGGGGACAAAAAAGCTTTTAGAGGGAATTTCAGGGCCTGGGATGTGTGCCATCAGCTGTAGGGACCAGGGAAATGAAAGAATGAAAAGGAATAAATGAAGAAGATGAGATGAAGAGAAGACAAAAGCTCCCCGTGTGGGTAAGCAGCCAAATAAGGCTGGAAAGCCCATTTTAGGGGCTGAAGCAGTTGCTGTGTTCCATGTGCAGCACCCGACTGTGCTGGCTCTGGGAGCAGGAGGAATGCCTTGATGAGATCAGATTGTGATCTCACTAATCTGTTTGCACAGTGCTTTGAACATGTAAAGTATTCTGTAAGTGCAGCTTATGATTAAAAGGGCTCTTTAATTCTCTTTTATCTTGGATGTTGGCATCACGAATATTTTTGTGATTCTATTATATTAAGCAGCTGATCCAAAGAAACGTTTTATTTGCCTGTAAAACAAATTCTGTGCAAGTTGGGACTAACATTAAATGAATCAAGCAGATCTTTGAATTGGACATGGAAACATGTAATTCAAGTTGACATTTTTGCAGATGGAAAAAAAAATAAATCAATTCAGGAGCGGGATTTAAATATTACCCAGTCAATAAAGTATTTCTGCCTTCTGCCGTGCAAAAATGTGCACTGGATTGTTGAAAGCAGCTCCATAGCTGTGGGGTGGCATTCAAAAGTGACTCCAGCTTTGTGAGATGTGGCCCCTGGAATTGTCTTGGCTGTTCTGATGAGATCAAGGTCCTGGATTTCTCCCTGACCCTGCAGGATCAGCTGTGGCGTAACTGGGGGCCTCTGGGACCTGCAGGTGCTTGTCTGTGTTGGACAGGATTCCCAATTTCCCAAACAGTTTCCTGACTTGACTTGTTCCATGGGTGCTTTATTCCATGAGACACTTTGCATTGTGATTTGTAAAAAGGGGAATTATTCCTGAGTTGGGCTTTCACTGTTTATCCAAATTTTCCTGGGGTGTTCAAGCATTTGGTGCTGTTTCACAGCCCCTCTGCCATGCAGCCAGTAGAAAATTCCTTGCAATAATAGGATACTATATTTTTTTTACAACTCTGTACTAAATAAAACCCAAAGCTCCCTGTCCTCAGGGCTGGTGTGTGAGGGAGTGGAGCCCATCTTCCCATGGTGGATTCTGGGGGAGATTTGGGGTTTCCTGCCTGGAAAAGATGTGCCTTTTGCTTTCCTCCTGGAGTAGTGAGGGCTGTAAATGCCCCTCCTTGTTCCTGGAGACTGAGGGAGAGGAAAACTGGTTTGTGTCTGATCTGGGGCAGAACAGGGAGAGAGGCTGAAAATCCTCTTTTTATTTTTCAAGTCAGCTGATAAAAGCATAATCTCAGATTTCAGTAGAGCTTTGCTTCTTCAGACAGCTCCAGTCTTTGGGAGGCCCTTTCAGAGCAGAGCTGGGTTGGCTCATTCAGATTTGAGCAACGTGCCCTGGTTTCTGATTTTTCAGTGCAGTGGGGGCTTATTTTAGCTGTAAAAATTAATTTTCAATGTCTAGAGGAGCTTGGCAATTTCATTGTGGGGGGAAAATGCATAATAATTGAGACATCTAATAATGATGAACTGCACTTGCAGCAAATCTTGGGGGTCTGGCTGCATTCTGCTTCATTTGCAGCTATTTAGTGAAACATTCATATTTAAAAAAATGGATTCTGAAGAACAGAAAGATTTCCCTGACAGAAATGTTTCAAGTGCTTTGGATTTTTATGCAAATTTTGAAATGTAAAAATTACTGTATACAGGCCTCCAATTTTCCTGTTTCCTCCCTGTTGCTGGCAGCAAGTTTTGTGCTTTACAGAGCACCTGGATCACAGGTGGAGTTTGGGAGAAAAGAAGGGGCAGCACAGGAATTTTAACTGAAAATCTGCCTTCAGTCTGGGCCTGTTCCTGATTCATTTTACCTGCTTGCAGCTGCTGAGTTTTGCAGCACTTTAGAATTCAAATTCTGTTTCAGCATTTGAGGAATAATAATTTTAATCATTTTGCTGCCTTGTCTTCTGCTTAAATTGAAAATCTGCATTTGTGTTCTGCATCCGAAGAGTCTGAAGAGGTTTGTGCTAAAAAGAATTTGTCATATATTCGTGCTAATGACATTTCTCTCTTGTCCCACCCTCCTTTTTTTCTCAGGACTATTTTCCTAGTATTGTTGTTTTCTCAGTATGCCAGAAATGTCAAATTTCCCTTGCCCATTTATAAATCCAAGAAAGGATGGACAGCATACAGGCTGCAGCTTTTCAAGATGTTCCCTGTAAGTCGTTGAACTTGTTCTTCCTTAGGCAAAAAAAAAAAAAAATTCTGTTTTGGGTGGGTTTTTTTCCTTGGTTTTGATTTTTCTTAACAATAGAATGCTCACAAAGGTGAGATAAAAGCTTAAATGGATTTATTGGAAACGTAACGGCTCATTGGCCTCAGGAAATATTCTGATTTTGTGGCCACTCTGGTGTCTGCCTCTGCTGAGGAGCTATTGAAGTGATGGAGACCCAGGAGGGGAGGGAAGGGCAGAGAAGAAGGGATGTTTGTGTACACAAGGAGAGCCTAAACCGAGCCCTCAGAACTGCTGATATCAGATCGTTATCATCTCCTTTTACCTAAACAATTCCGCTGCCCCTGGTGAAAGGCTGCTCTTTATTCCTGTGGTAAGGCTGAGACTAATTCCCCAGTTCGTTAAGAGTGCCCATTTGGAGACTTTCCCATTTGTTAAGAAGGGAAGAGACTTGCTCTGATTCCGAGGATTTTGTACAAGCACCTTCCTTGGGGCTGGGGAATTGCCCTGTGTATCAGCTGTGGGATTTGCTGCCTGGTCAGACTCACAGCACATCCTGAATGGGAACTGAGAGTTCATTTATCAGCTTCTGTGCTCCTCTCCCCCAGATCATCCTGGCCATCCTGGTGTCGTGGCTGCTGTGCTTCATCTTCACGGTGACGGACGTGTTCCCCCCGGACAGCTCCAAGTACGGCTTCTACGCGCGCACGGACGCGCGCCGGGGCGTGCTGCTGGTGGCCCCCTGGTTCAAGGTGCCCTACCCCTGTAAGTGCCTGCTCCCCAGGGACCCAGCAGTGCCCTTCCTCTTCTCCCAGGCCTTCTGCTGGCTCTCTCTCAGTGCTGCGTTCCATAAGCCTTGGATGGTGGGTGATCCGTCGCTGGGAGTGTCCCAGGCCAGGCTGGACAGGGCTTGGAGCAGCCTGGGGCAGTGGAAGGGGTCCCTGCTCATGGCAGGGGTGGGACTCTGGAGGGTCCCTTCCAATCCAAACCATTCCACGGTTCTAACACACACCACTCTCGTTACTTGTTGGGTGGGGCTGGTGGTTTTTCCTTGTTTTCCTCTTCAGTTGGTACCTTAAGGTCTCACCCAAGGAGGGATGGGGGTTTGAAACTGCAGTTTGCAGCTTTTATCTGGGTGACTCTTCTGATAACAAGTGACTGTACCTATAACATGGAAATCCAAGGACTGGCTGATTAATTTGTCCTTGACAATCCTGTTAATGTTACACAATGACAAGGACAGGTTTTTACAGCTCTGCTGAAGTCACTGACTCTCATTGTCTAAGGAATCACTTTTGTGGGGAGTTTCTCTCAGCCTGCTGCACCTCCCTCCCCCAAACACACCCATTCCTGAACAAGCACAACTGTTCCTGGCAGAAAAATGCCCCGACTTGCCAAGGCACTGCTGGAACTGGCAAGTCAGAGGATGCCAGGCCCTGCTTATCAGAGGGCAATGAAATTATTTACAGGAGAGCACCAAAACACTTACACAACATTTTGGATGCTTTGGATGTGTTTTTATGTTAGCCACCTCTGAGTTTAAAGCTGTTAAAGGCTGGGTTTATGGCATGAGATTGCACAACTGGTTCACTCTTCAGAAATTAACAGGGTAATTGGGGAATAATAGTGTTCTAGAATGGAATCATAGGAATTATCAGCAATACCACCACATTGTGATGAGGCAGCTTCGTTGTGGTTTTCCGTATGGTTTGGTTCTTAAAAGAAACCACTTCTAAAGCAGCAGATGAAGAATAGAAGCTTTTGAGAAAGAAGAGGAGGAAAACTTCTCCACCCTGATCAGCCCTTTCGTGTTTGTGAGGTTCATTCACTCTAGTGTGACTGAAGATCCCTTTGTTGCAGGAGACTCATCTATTTCAAAGAGATAAAAGCATCAAGGCAATTGCTGTGGAAAACCTGCCAGGCTTTTCTACAGGCTTAAATTAATCTTATTTTCTCTACTACAAAAATTTGGGGCTGAGAGGTGTTTGTGCAGTGATCAGGGCTGGTTGTTGCCATCCTCTTTGGTAGACTAAACTTGTGACCAAAGTGAGTTTTTGGAGCAGTAATAATTAAGTGGCGTTTTCCTCACTGGCCAGAATTGTTTTCTCACAAGCTGTAGCTGAAATTCCTGATTCCTGAACGGGAGAATTTTTTAGTGGGGTTTTATGGTTCTCTGAGATTTTTCCAAGTGTGATCAAAGCAGTTGGTTTGGCGGTTTTTCCTTTGCTCCTTTTGTCTCCTTGAACTTGCCAGAGTGTGTTAGAGTGAGGGGGGTTTATTGTTTCCATCAAAGATAAATAAACAGTGCCCTGGGCAGTGCTGGGCACTGGGGAGGCCCCACCTCGATCCCAGGGTCAGTTCTGGCCCCTCAGGACAAGGACATAGAGGGGCTGGAGCGTGTCCAGGGAAGGGAGCAGAGCTGGGGAAGGGGCTGGAGCCTCCAAGAGCAGCTGAGGGAGCTGGGAAAGGGGCTCAGCCTGGAGAAAAGGGGGCTCAGGGGGCATCTTCTGGCTCTGCACAACTCCCTGACAGGAGGGGGCAGCTGTGTAGGATTTGGGATCTTATCCCAGAGAACAGGGACAGGAGGAGAGGGAGGAGGGAGGGAACAGCCTCCTAGGCTGTGCCAGCAAGGCTCAGGTTGGATATTGGGGAGTATTTCTTCCCCTGAAGGGCTGCCCAGCCTTGCACAGGGGTGGTGTCCCCATCCCTGGGGGGTTTAGCAGCAGTGTGGATGTGACACTTGGGGACGTGGCCAGCGGTGGCATGGGCAGTGCTTAGGGAACAGCTGCACTCGGTGATCATAGAAGTCCTTCCCAACCCAAACCATTCCACAGTTCCATCAGATTTCTGTTTGTTTTGATACCCAGACTCTTTCCTGGGGCAGGAGAGATTTCAGTTTTCTTCTCTTCACAGTCCAGTGGGGGCTGCCCACCATCTCAGCCGCGGGGGTGATCGGGATGCTGAGTGCCGTCGTCGCCAGCATCATCGAGTCCATCGGGGATTACTACGCCTGTGCCAGGCTGTCCTGTGCTCCTCCTCCTCCCATCCATGCCATAAACAGGTTTGTCCAAAGCAAAAATACTTCCAGTGTCTCAGGCTATTTGGGTTTTTACTTTTTTTCCCCTTGGGATAAGGCAGGAAAGTGCTCTGAGATGAAATGTTACAGCTTGGTCAAACGCAAGGGCCAAGGATCTGAAATCTGGGAAGGAACTGTCATCTTGGATTATTTTGGTACAGATGGAGCATTTGAATCCCAGTCCTATTCCTGCTAGAGTCTGTGGAAGTTAATAGCACAATTTCCATAGGAATAGAACTCTAAACTGGTTCTGGAATTGGGGTTGTCAAAATCGCCTGGAATGCAGTTTGAAAAAACAAAGAGCAGCTCTGAAGTTTTATTTGACTTTTAATACAATTTCCTCAGTTTAGGAATGTGGGGATCTAAAACTCAGGAAACAAAACTCCAGTGTGATTTCCAGGTGTGTTGGGAGCTTGAAGCATGAATTACAGTAATTCCATGATGAAACAGATGCCCCTGTGGCATTCAGCCATGAAACAGCCTCCCAGTGAATCTGTGCCTGTACCAAAATGACTCTTGTGTTCTGTTTGGGATTTACAGGGGGATTTTCATTGAGGGGCTCTCCTGTGTTCTGGACGGAGTGTTTGGGACAGGGAATGGATCCACCTCTTCCAGCCCCAACATTGGGGTCCTGGGCATCACAAAGGTGAAGTGCTTTGCTGTGAGCCCTCAGAGGCTCATCTTTTCCTTATGTTCATAATCCTCTTCCAGGAGACCATTCTGCTCCATTCCTGTGCAGACAAAGCTTCCCAGAGCATTCTGAGTGTACCTGACTGTCTGTACTAGCTCTTGTCTGAGAGAAATGCATTATTGTACATCAAGACCTCAAAAATCCTTTTATTCAGAGTAAAAGGCAGTTAGAATCCCCATAAAGCAGATGCTGCTGCATTAAACTGTCTCTTGGAAAACCCAGGAAGCATTCCAGTGCTCTGGGGTGGTTTGAGTTGAGGCATAAACACTATGAACTGAGGCAGAAACTGTGTAGAAATTGGTGCTTTTTGGATGTCTTGGCTCTGAAAGCATCAATAGGAAGTGGCTTCTTAGTGTCTCACTGAAACAGTAAAATGCAACGTGAGGTGCTTGGGCTTTATCTACGTCTGTGCTGGGACATTGCACTGGCATGGGGGCTGCAGTCTCAAGGTCATTTCAGAGTTAAATGTGCCCTAAATGTTTGGGTTCAGGGCTTAGGGGTTTACGTATTTCTTCCATTGTTGCTCAACAAAATGTGTGAGTGCATGAGAAATTCTTTGCTGCTCACATGTGGGGCTTGGTTTGTGCCTGGATGAGCTGGGAGGCCTTGGGCTGCAGAGAGATCTGCCTGATATTGTTCATTTAACCTTGGTAAGAAATAGCAGCAGCGTTGGTAAGAGTGATTTATGTTGTAAATAGCTCCATCTTGTTGGGTGTTTAACGTGGGAACCATAGATCATTCATACAAGGATAGAAAATGTCTGTCCTCCACTTGCAGTAACTCATCCCCCTGGCCTGATCTCAA
Organism: Trochalopteron elliotii; assembly: GCA_024734555.1. Lineage (NCBI taxonomy): Eukaryota > Metazoa > Chordata > Aves > Passeriformes > Leiothrichidae > Trochalopteron > Trochalopteron elliotii. Next base: position 152,038 of record JANPWX010019927.1, read on the forward strand.
ATAAATGATATATTTGTCCTCAGCCTTTCCTTCTGCTGCACAAAGGATGATTCTCTGCTGGGTTCAGGGTGCAGTTCAACACTAACAGCACCATCTGCTGTCTGTACCAGTCACCATCCAGCTGCCAGTGGAAATCTCCTAGGAGAAGTTTTGGTCAGGAAAAATCCTTAAAGAAAGGTTTATTCTGTTCTGCTCCCTTTCTATTGTTACTTCATGGGGGTTGAGATGAATTAACAGCACTTTTTTTATGAGCAGCCCACAGAAATGAGTGTGCATTTCATGCTGGAACACTGGAAAGTTGAAGTGCAGCTGTGGCAGGGAGTAGTGGAGCTTCGCTCTTGTTCCCCTGCCTGCACATTCATTCCCCAAAACTCAAGAGTTTTTCAGCTTCAGATAGAATTTGGCACAGAGATGCTTTGCTGTTTATTTGGGAGGGGAAATCATTAGTGTTGCATGGCCCTGCTCATCCCAGGGCATTTCCCTCCCTTGGAATTGGGTGTATAATTACATTTAGAATTTAAATTCAGCTGGATGTAGGTGCTGCAAAGTCTTTGAGCCAGTGTGTGTTTTACTTGCTGAGAGGAAGATCAATTAACTCTGATTAGCTGGGGCTAAAGCAGCTCTTGCCATAGTGGTGATGCTGAAATGGAGGCACCAGGTACCATGTGATGCACTCCAAAATAATCACTGTAAGTGTATGTGCTGGGAATAAATGCAGAGCCTGAGCTAAATGCTGCCTGGGATGTTTTCAGTAGCTTTCCAGAGGAGCTTAATTTGTTTGCATAAATAAATGTCACTATCAAGCAGGTTTCCAAAGAATTTGCCTGTTTCTGGCAGGAAGAGAATTGTAGGGCAAGATCTCAGTGGCCCTGTGGAAATTAATATCTTTATAAAAAGTAGAGAAAGGTGCCAGCTAAATTCTGTTGTAATTCCAATTCATGGTGTAGCTTCTGTTTGCAGGGGAAGGAGCTCACCTGGAGCTCAGCAGTGAGGAATGTGGGGTAAGGAAGGACTTTCCCCTCCTCAGGCCTGTTGGATCTGCTGTTCCTCATTTCACTCATTTGGCTCAGTCACACATGATGAACAAATGAATATTTCCTTTTGAACCCTGATGCTCTGTACCAAGGGACCTGCAAAGGGCTTTTCTAGAAACCATCTCAATGTAAAAGAGTTTTTGTTGTCCCTGGGGCACCTCTTCTGTCAGTGGAAGAGTGTTTAAGTACCAACTGTTCAGGTCTATCCAGTGCCCCTGCACCACAGAGAACCACTGACTGCTTGAATTTTGAATGCTTAAAATAAAACTGGGAAGGAAGTGCAGGCCCTTGGTTTCAGTGCTAGCACAGCCCTGATTTGCATTCAGCCCTGGTCTCTGAGGATGTCACAAAACCAGCTGCTGATCTGAGTCTAAAAATCCTGTACCTCCTTCCTGTGACCTGGTAACTGTTTATTCTATTCCCATGTCCAAGGGCAGCAACACACAGAATTTATTTTTTCAATTTGCCATCTCGGTGTGGTTTGCCTGTTTTGCCTTCTCTCTCGTGTCTGGGTTTCACCACATTTCCTGGTGATCCTGGCAGTTCCAGATGGTTTTAGGGCTGGCCTGGTGCTCCCCAGCCCCAAGGCAGGGAAGCTGAGCTTGGCTGCAGAGCTCAGCTGAGCCCTCCAGCACCAAAACGAAACCTGTGCAGGAGCTGGGAGCGAGCTCAAATTAAAACTGAAAACCAAAAGAAAACACCAGGTGTGAGGCTGGGCTGAGTGCAGACCTTACCCAGTGTCCTGTCCTGTTTTCCCTGCAGGTTGGGAGCCGCAGGGTGATTCAGTATGGAGCAGCCTTCATGCTGCTGCTGGGCATGGTGGGCAAGTTCAGCGCTCTCTTCGCATCGCTGCCCGACCCCGTGCTGGGGGCTCTCTTCTGCACCCTCTTTGGTAAGGGGGCTTTGTGCTCCTCTTTGCTGTTTCTAAGGATTTTGCTGTCTTTTTTTTTTTTAAGAAAAAGAGTTGTCTAAAAGCTGGTCCTTGGCTTTTTTGTGCTTAGGGATGATCACAGCCGTGGGTCTGTCGAACCTCCAGTTCATCGATCTGAATTCTTCCCGAAATCTCTTTGTTCTTGGATTTTCCATTTTCTTTGGGCTCGTCCTCCCCAGCTATCTCAAACAGAACCCCCTGGTCACAGGTACGTGTTCCTGCTCCTTCACATCAACATTTGTGCCTTGTAGTCACATGGAAAATCCATCTAGGTAGGGAGTAATGCAGAGGATCAGTAAGAGGAAACCCAAATTATGGAGAAAAACCCCAAATGATGCAGACAGTAAAGGCTGTAGGTCCAGACAAGCTCTTTGTGTTCAGGGGAGAATTCATTGGGAAGTTGAGACCTGCAGGGAATGTTCCCGTGGGACACAGCTGAAACTTTCCTGTTTTCTCTGGGTGCATTGTAGAGCAATGGAAGGAGGCACTTACCAACTGGGCTGAAAGAAAAACTGAAAGGGTGAATGTGAGCTGTAAATGTTAAAAGATTAAGGGGAAACATCAAGGCAGAGTTTGGAAGGTGGGGAATTGTTTGGGGATTGAAACTTTTTGTCACTCAGATGTGTTCTGAGTGTGAATTTTGATTTTAGTGAATTCCTTTGCAGATTGTTTTAATCGAATTGTAGCTTTGAGGAGTTCACCGGGAAGGTTTTCTGTTTTAATGTTACCCTCAGCAATGGTCATGTCAGTGTGGGACACCAGAGATGGACTCAAAGGAAATATTTCACTGCTTTGGGTTTGTGTGGGGTCTTTTTTAAACAAAACATTAACTGACTTTTCTTTCCACTGTGCCTTCAGACTGGGATTTAAGGGTATATCTGTCCTGCTGTAAGTGGTTAGAAAAGTAAATCCTTCAAGCTTTATGTGGTTAATGCAGTGTTCTTCCATAACTGGGGCTGTGAATTCTTGCCCCTTTAAAAAGTGAAGATTTATAAAAATAATTATTTCAATCCCCACAATTTTACAATCTGAACATTTCTCTCTTCTATTTCATGGTTTTCTGCTTAGTTCAGATTAGTTGTGTCTGCAGTAGGAACTAAAATGTTGTTTTGTGATATTTTTGTGAGCAACTGAGAGTTCCTGAAGTTGCATTTTGGGGAACAATGTCCCGTGGTGGTGCACTGGGGAAAGGTTCTGCATCAATCCCCACATGGCTTCCAGAGCCCTTTTGGACCAAATCCCTCACTGAACTCAGGAACAAATGTTCCTGCTTGGCCTGGGTGTAAATCAGCAGGGTATGGATGATAAAAAACCCAGTCAGGTTTTCCCTGTTGCTGCAGGAATAGCAGGCATTGATCAGGTGTTGAACGTCCTGCTCACCACAGCCATGTTCGTCGGGGGCTGCGTCGCCTTCATCCTGGATAACACCATCCCAGGTGAGTCCTGAACTGTCCTTTCCCTGGGTAACAGCAGCCTTCCCTGCAGCAGAGCAGGAGCAGGAGATCCCTGCTTTTGTGGCTGGCTGTTTTCACAGCAGGAGCAGAGTTCTCTCCCTCCCCCTGAGAACACCTGGAATCCTTCCCAGGTTAAAATTCCATCCTGTTAAACACCTAAAAGAGCTGATAGAAACAAAATCAGTCTCCAGGAGACAGACTAAAACTGGATTTGAGATCCAAACCTGTTTCCATTTAAAGAAAAATTAGCCTTGACTTCCAGTTACAAAATAAAGCAGATAATGTGTTTTTCCCTTTTTGAGGAGTCTGGAAGATCTTTCCAGAGCTTTGCTGAACTTGATGGCTGAGCCTTGGTGGTTTTTTCTTTCAGGTTCTGCTTTAGGCCTGTGTATTCATATAAAGATAGCCATGAATATATATATATTCTTCTCCTTTTATTTTGACTTCTAGGAAGCCCTGAAGAAAGAGGAATACGGAAATGGAAGAAAGGGGTTGGTAAGGGAAGCAAATCCCTGGAGGGCATGGAAACGTATGATCTGCCTTTTGGCATGAACTTCATTAAAAAATACAGGTGTTTCAGCTTCCTGCCCATCAGCCCCACCTTCATGGGATACACGTGGAAGGGCTTCAGGAAAAGCAGTAACTGCAGGAGTTCAGATGAAGACTCAGAAGCTACAGTATAGCCTTAGCTGAAATTATATTATCTAGTTGTAGTTAAAGATGTATTTGCAGTTTCTTGCTGATTAAGAAGCATTAAAATATATGTTTTGTATATCTGCATTTAAATTCTGGAACCAGAGCTGAGACGGATTAAAAAAAAAAAAATAAGAAGAATTAAATAAAAAGCTTTTCCTGCTGTGGGTGGTGGGAGCCAGGTCCAGTGTCTCTGGGGCAAATCCCGCTGATCTTGGGAAGTTGTAAAGAGCTGTGCACCTAAGTCTGTTGGTTTAAAATGGGTTTTAGGTGGAGGTGTGGAGATGCTGCTGCAAACCTTTTGTTTTTATGGTGATTTTATTGAAGCCCTCAGTGTTGGTTACACCAGGAAAGGTGAACCTTGAAAAAGGTGGGGGGGGGGGGAAGAGAAAAAAGGATAGTTCCTTTTGATCATGTCAAATCCCATAGATGCTGTTCTGCTACTCAGTGATTTGCACATTCCATGTTCTCAGCATCCTGGAAACCTGGTCAGCTGATGCTTGCAAATCATGAGAGTTTAATTCTGAATTATCTGTGATTTTAGTGACACATCCAGTGCTCACACAGGAAGTTTCTGGAATAACTTTGCCCTTGAAAACCGTGACAGGCTTTGCTGGCACAGTGCTGCAGCAGCCACTTACTTTATTCACAGCATTTCTCATTTTTGAACGTTTGCTTTCCCCACCTGGGATTCTCCCAGCTCACCGCAGTGTCCAAGATTTCCTTACAGGGACACACGAGGCTGGGATGTTCCAGGGATGGGAAACCTGAACTCAGACAGGGCCTGGAGGCAGCATTTCAGTTCAGTGCCTGTGTCCACACGGTGTTTCCTGGCCAGAAATGCTAATTAACTGAGCAGCTCCAAGCAATTAACAGTTGTTCCCTGTAGGGAAAGCCACGTGCTCCAAACGCTGCCGGCACTCCTGGCTTGGGTCTGAGCTTTGCTGATGTTGCACAAGGCTCTTTCTTCTCCTCTTGTGGGGCTTCTCCAGAGGCTGATTCCCACTGGGAAGGGGGTTTGGGACAGCAGAGACACTGCACCTGCCAGCCTCACCCACCAGGTGGCTTCACGGGTATTGGGTCCAATCAGGGCACCACTCAGATCTTTTTTTTTTTTCCTGGAAGTCTCAGCTCTGCTGTTATGTGGGTGTTCACGCTCATCATGCATTCATGATTAACAGTTTTATTCCTGTTAAAAGTTCTTACTATTGCAAGTTAGTTTTAGACTTCAGTGTGGCCCCAAAAGCATTTTCAGCTGTGGAGATCATCAGGGAAATGTCGTGTAATGTAATTTCAAGGCCAGTAATGCTCTACGGTGCTTGCGTTTTGTATTCCTGGAAAACCATAACAGTAGCTCCTGTAACCCCCTGATATATTTATCCAAGTTTGACTACTGGACAGGAGCACAGGAACTCTGTTTTCTCTGAGTCTGCTCCCAGGGGAATTTGTTCTGGGTTATTGAAGCATGGACGGGTTGGGGTGGGGAGGGCAAGGACAGAGCTTGACGGATCAGTACTGAGTAGTGTAGAGTCGGAATGATTCCGTGGATATCGTTCTCAGCATGCCATGGCTGTTTCCAGAAACTGTTTTATCCCGCTTTTCCCATGTCCAAGCATGCCTTTGTTCCTGCTTCCTTTGGGGAACTTTCAGTAGTTTGCAGTCTTGGTGTCAGTTGGACTCGAGAGCTGGTCAGAAGAGTCGTTGTGTAGTAGACGAGGTTGGTTTGCCTGTGCAACAAAGTCATTTTTGCTCATTTTTCAGTGTTTCCTCTCCAGGTAGTGAGGTGTTGGATTCCCACGCCTGCCTGCACGCAGTTTGGGTGCAGGGACTTCTGAGTCAGTGGCACGAAGCATCCAAATTCCCCAGCTTTCTGTGCAACCAAAGATGTGTGGCAGACATGGGGAGGTTAAAAATATCCATACAAAAGGAAAACAAAAGCCACCTCTGGTGGCTGTACAACCTGAGGGGTTGTGGTAATGTCAGATGCCAAAGTTGGTTGTCCTGTGATGGAAGGAAAGGGAGGAAAAAGCTTTTAATTTCCAGCTGACTCCAGAGAGAGGAAGGCATGAGAGCAGAGTTTGTGTCTCACCCTGTTGAGGGAAACCCGGGTGAGTTCTCAGTGGTGATTCCCAAGACACTCCAAGTCCCAGGGCAGCAAATCCCAGCATAGTTCTCCTCCTTGGAGCAGAACACCCCTCCTTCCTCACAGCACTCTTGGAGCACATGCAGTCCAATTATCTGTTGGATTTAATTCTTTTTGTGATTTCTGCCCCTTCCCCCCGACTGAGAGCAGAGCAGCCCTGCCCGGCTGGCCCCTGGCCTTGGGAAGCAGCTGGAATTGGGGTCAGTTTGGATCCCAGTTGGTCAGTGGGACAAATCCCCACCTTTTCCCAGGGTGAATGGTTAAAGGTGAGCCCCAGGCTCAGGAAGGACACCTGGATGTGCAGGAAGGGCTGGGCTGAGGTGGGCACAGGAGCTTCCCTGTCCCTTCCTGGGGCTCCTGGAGCCCTCCCAGGGGAAGGAGAGATGTGCTTTTCTTTGTGAGGGAAATGCCTGCATTCACACCGGGTTTGTGCAGTGCAGGGGGGATTTTGGATCTTAAATCCTTCTCCCACCTTCCCTTTTCCTGGTCACTTTCCCAAGTGGCTGCTGTGAAGTTTCAGGGAGCTGGGTGCCTGTGCCAATGTGCTGGCAGGGGTGGTAGAGGATGAAGCTGCAGGTTTGGGGAGCATTAAACATGATTTGTGCGTGCTGGGGACGTCCAGGTGTAACCTGACTGCCAAGGCAATTCTGGATTTTCCTCTCTGTCCTTCCCTGCCTTTTCAACAGCCAAACTCCAACCACCCAGGGAAGGTGGCAGCTGAGAGTTGAGTGAAGAGGTGATGAGGAGTTTCAACCAAATTTCGAGAGGGAAGGGCAAATATTCATGGTAGAAATCTCATTTTGTCATATCAGAGATGGTATCAGTGTATACAAAGATAATAACTTGGGATTTTTGTAATTGATATTCTCTTGTATTTTTTTTAGGTTAAATTAAGCGTTCTTGCTGATGTGTTGAAAGACATTTTCTAAAGCAAATACTTGCAAATTATGCCTATAGAAATTTAGGTTTCGTAGCTGACAGCTATGACTGATTAACATTGTCATATTGGAGGGACTTCACCACGTACCTCGCTCAGAAAGCTCAGCCTTTTCAACCCCAAATTTGCTTTTATTGCCTTTTAATACTGACTTGAAATATGACAACTTGGTTTGTACATGAATATTGCAGTATTTTATTTCCATATATTAAGAAAATAACATTTCCGCTCAGGATAACGGCAGCGCTTTTCCTGGGAGGGAGTGGTATGAGTGTCATGACAATGTCATGTGATGGTAGAATTTCTTCATTGACGAATCTATAGTGGTTGTGTATACTTTATTTACCCATGTTTGTGTTCCTACCCAAAACTGGAGGGTTTTGTTGTTTCCTCCCTGCTGAGTCCTCAGGGCTCCTGGGGCAGAATTGGAGAAAAACCCTCAGTGGCGCCCTGAGGAGCACCAGTGAGTGTGACCCATCATTTACACCCCAAAAGTGTGGAAATCCTGTCATTTTGGGTACAAACAGCACTCCAGGCACTCGTGGTGGCAGACCCCCAGTGTCTGCTGAGCCCTTGGATGCCTCCACCCCACCTCAGCAGCCTGTGCTTGCCAGAATCGCTGGGTTGACGTGTGAAACGCCTGTGTGAGACCAGCACCACCTTCACCTTTGCTTCTTTGTGGCCTTCTTCAACCAAAAGCAGCTTTTTTTTTCCCTTTTCCTTTCACTTTTTGAAGCGGGGGCGGGGGGGGGGGGGGGTCACTCATTTTTTGCAGCAAAGTCCCACTCGGTGCAGTTTCTCTGTTTTGGGGGAGCCTGTGGGGCTCAGGGCTGTGCTGGGCCCTGGGGGAGACACGAGATCCCAGGGCTGGGTGAGAGTTGGGATGGGTGTTGGAGCCACCCCGAGCATTCCTGGCTGGAATCCCCACTGGGCTGTGGCCGTGCAGTGACATCCAGGGTGGCAGGGAGAGCTCAGGTGGCCTCAGCCCATCCCAGGCAATCCTCGTGCTGCCAGTCCAAATAATTCCTGTATTTGTCTGTTTAGAACAACCTCTGGCATAACAAACTATTGACTGTTCTTAGGCGGTGGGGATAAATTTTGTTCTTTCCATGACTTTTCGTGACTGACTTTGGCTGTAAAACTTTTTTGTTCAACAGCAAAAGTTTATTTTGGGGGGGGGTGTTTTGTTTGATTTTTTTTGTTGTTCTTGTTTCAAGATGTGTAATTCTTTTACTGAGGTTTTTTTTTAATTATTATTCCTTTTTTTTTCTAACATTGCTTCATTAAACGACTAAATATTTAAAAATGTAATATTTGGACCAGATGTTGTGAATAATAGTAGATAAAGCTATTTTATTCTGTATTTTTAAAGCTGTTCAGTATAAATAAATGCGGGCATAGATGCAGTGTGGCAGTGTGGTGTCACAGTTCTTTTCATGGAGAATCGTGGAATTAGAGGATCCTGGAATGGTTTGGGTGGGAAAGGACCTTAAGGCTCATCCAGTGCCACCCCTGCCATGGGCAGGGGCACCTCCCACTGTCCCAGGCTGCTCCAAGCCCTGTCCAGCCTGGCCTTGGACACTTCAGGGATCCAGGGACAGCCACAGCTTCTGTGGGAATTCCATCCCAGCCCCTCCACACCTTCACAGCCAGGAATTCCTCTCTAATTGATGGATTTCTTCCCAAAGGATAATGAATTTCAGAAACCAGGCGATGGCAAGACCCAGAGTCTTTGTAGCAACTCTGCAACTGCCTTCCTGAACTCCCAGTTCTCATCCCATCGCTCCCACCATGCAGACACGTGGAATTCCTGGATTTTTGGGGCAGAGGCACAGCTTCCTGCCCGTTCCTGTGATTCTTCTGTGATTCCTGCCTGTCCTTGCTCTCAGCTGAGGCTCCTCCAGGTCCCCCTGTGTGTGGATGAAGGAGCTGAATGTCACCTGGCTGGTCACCATCTCCCCTCATCCCCACCCTTTTAATGACCTCATTTCTCTGCAGCTCCAATGGCAAATTCAGGTTTAACCCCAGAGCAGCAGTGCCTGGGAGGAGTTGGGAGCTGGGAACACCTGGCTGAGGGTACCCAGCACCCTCAGGTGTCTGCAGCCCCCAGGGGCGCTGCTTCTGGCTTTGGGGACATGGGGACACCCCAGCGCCTCCCTGAACTTGCATGTGGCCCATGGTGGAGTGGATGGGAATTAAAACAGCAAAAACTCACCCAAATCCACAGTGAGGGCTGAGAGCAGCTGTGGGATCAGAGCCAGAGGAGCAGCTGTGAGCAGGGCCAGGGATTTCTGAGCACTCCAGGTTTGGGTCTGTGATGAAAGCCTGATCCTAATCCTGGCTAATCCCCTGTACTGCGGGGTCACAGCTCAGGCAGTAATTGTTTTCTCCTCATGTCTGAATCAGCATCGACCCAAGGCAGGCAGATCCTGGGCAGGACCTCGAAATTGGGGGATTTTCAGAACAAGCAAAACACCCCCCACACAGGGGATGAGATCGTGTGAAAGAGACACAGGTCAAGGACAAGGAGAGGCTTTTCCAGAGCCTCTGCTTCCCATCTGCTTCCCAGAGCTCCCTAACAGCTCTCAGATGCTCCCACAGCAACACGGATCCAAGTGTGGGATATTGCTCTGTGTTCACTGGCAATCAGCTGAGGGGGCTTAAAGCTGAAATCATGAGAAGCTGCCAAGGTAGGAAAGAAGGGATTTTGGCTGCTTGCATGGTCTGGGGGGAAATAATCAAATATTGGAGAATTTTGGAGCTGGTGCTTTATTCTGGGTTTAAGCTCATGGTTTAAAAGGCATCTGCTGTGATCCCTGCGTGGCATTTAGCACAGAAATGCTGACTCAGCCTGCAGACAGGTTCTGTAACATGCTTTTTGCCTTTTCCTGGGGGATTTTTGGCAGCCTGGAGGGGTGGAAGTTCTGCTCTCCTTCCCAGTGGATTTGGTTCCTCCTGGATCTGTGCTCACCCTGCTGTGGAGGCAGCATCAGCCTCACAGCTGCAGGGAGCCCTCACAGGGCAGGAATGGGTCAGATTCCTTTTATTTGGTAAATAAATCCCCCCATCCAGGCTCCAGCCTCCCCCCATCCCCTGTGCACTGACGGCAGCAAGCAGGACATGGCAAAAATCAGGATTTAACCCAAATTCTGCAATCAAGATACCCCTGTGCTCCTGCAGGTGCCCACCCCAAGCCCTGGGTTTATTTTTATTTTGCTGTTTGCATCCACCCCACGAGCTGAGGGTCAGGGGAAGCTCTCCCTGTGTTTGAGACCGAATCCCTGGGGTTTGGGGGCAGCTCCATTGTCCTCTCTTCCCACCACAAAAGGCCTCTCATCCCCGCCAGCCCTTGAGATGCTGCTGGAATATCAATCCTGACCCAGCCCCGCTCACTTTTGCCGAGTCAGTGCTTCCCTGAGCCAGATGGCTCCTCCAGAACTTCTCATATTTTACATAGAAATCCAGGAAAATAAGGGGGAAAAGGCCCATTCCAGTGTGTGCCTGCAGAGACGCCTGTTTGGCTCAAGCAGCTGCTTTGATTATTTCTTTGTTTCGGGGTTTTTTTTCCTTTCGTGTGGGCTGTTTCTAGGCAAATTCCTTAAAAAGAAAAAAGCCCAGAGAAGCCACAAAGCACTGGGAAAGGTCAGGAGCAGACAAAGGAGGAGGGACACAGCCACTGCTCCTCTGGAATACTGAACTCCCCAAACTCTCCCCAAACTCTCCCCAAACTCTCCCTGGGGTGCTGGGACTGGATGGGCAGGATGAGACCCCGATCCTGGGAATGCTGAGTGCTGGCTTAGAGGTAACTGTGACCCCCCCCCCCCCCCCCCCCCCCCCCGCCCCCCTCCCCCCCGATTTTTTTTTTATTTATTTCTTCCTCCATCCCCTTCTCGGGGGCGGTTTTGGATCCGGGTGGGAGCCCAAGGCCGAGGTTGGGAACGAGCACAGGCCCCATCCCAACAACACAACAGCCAAGTGTGCTGCCTGCACGGCTCTGGCACTGGATATACCAGGATTTGGGGCTTTTTAAGGCAGAAACAAGTGCTTCAGCCTGTGTGATGCAGCCCACAAAGCTCCCTCTGGGAATTCTGGACAAAGCTGGAGCTGATTGTAAGAGCGTTTCCAGCCTGGCTGCGTGGGATGGGGATTCCTTTGGGATTCTGCTCTTGGCAACAAGATTGTAGAATCCCTTGGGATCCTGTTCCTGGCATCGGAAATGGGGCACCTTTTGGGATCCTGGTTGTGACAGTGGGGATGGGGCGTTCCTTGGGACTCTGCTCTTGGCACCAGGGATGGAGAATCCTTTCAGCCCCTGGTCCTGAGGTGGAGCCAGGGTGTCCTTTGGGAACCCAGAACCTGCTCCAGGGATGTTGCTGGAACATCCTTCGGGATGTCCGGGCGGGGACAACCCGGCTTCCTGAGGCGACATCCTTTTGGGGTGCCCAGTCTCGGCACCAGGAAGGGATCTCGGAACCCGCATATCCTTCGGGATCCGGGTTCCGGGATGACCCCGGCGGCGGGAGAGAGTGTCCCCCGCGCCACCACCCCCGGCCCCGCCCGCGCCCCTCCCCGTCGTGTCCCGCCCCGCCCCGCCCAGGGGCGGCCCTACGGGGACACCGGCTGCGAGCGGAGCAGGACTGGCACCGGGTGAGTGCGGGCGGGATGGGACATCCTCATCCCCGTCCCTATCCCGGTCTCTATCCCCATCCCCGTCCCCTGCGCGGGGAGCGGCCCCGGGGCTGAGCCGGGCCCCCCCCCCGCAGCCGCGGCCGCAGCGAGCGGAGGTGAAAACCGCGCTCACCGCCCGGAGCGGGGGAGATCCGGCCCCCACCCTTGGGTGTCACCTCAGCACGCTCCGAGCGCCCTCAGCATCGCCCTCCGCGCTGGACTGGAGCAGCCGCTCTTACAACTGTGTCA
>JANPWX010019930.1:0-19092 GCA_024734555.1 Trochalopteron elliotii
CTGCCGCGGGCGGGCGCGGGTCGGCGCGCCCGCTTTTATAGTGGAGCGGGGCAGCGAGGGTCCGGCATCCGCGATGAGGTCACAATGCTCCGAGGGGAGTCCCCGCCCTGAGGTCATAATGCTCCAAGGGGAGTCCCTTGTTGCACCAGAACTCTGCAGAGCTTGTGTCACCAGTGAGGTCACAGTGCGTCAGGGTAAACCACTTGCGATGCCAGAGCTTCACAGAGCCACATCACCAGTGTGGTCACAGTGGATGGGGGTGGAATTCTTGTTACGCCAGAGCTACTCCGAGCTGGCATCACCACTAATATCACAGTGATCCTGGTGAAACCGTGATGGGCCGAGTTTCGCAGGGCTACATCACCAGTGAGGTCACAGTAGGGGAAGCCCCTTGTGATACCAGAGAGTGGAATGAAAGACATCGCCAATGACATCACAGTTGGTAGGGTGGAGCCCCTCGTGGTGGCAGTGGTTTGCAGAGCTGACATCAGCAGTGAGGTCTCAGGGGCCACACGGACACCCCCAGCCACACCTCCTGTGTCTCCCATACCCAGGTGATGCCCAGCAGGGGCAAGATGTTGTAATGTGAAATGTGTCCTTGTCGTTGCCAGGGTGGATGCCTGGTCTTGTTGTTGTGCCAGTGAGAAAACTGCTGTCAAAAGAAATAGCAAAGGGAATTCCTTCCTGGGTTTGGAGCCCCACTTCTGCTGGACAGCACCAAGGCGACTCATTTGACCGGGCAAGCAAAGCAGAAGCAACCCAGCCCCAGAAACTGGTGCAAAGAGCCCCTGTGCTCTCGATCCAGCAGGGTCGCAGACAGGACAAACTCTGACTTTAAAACAAAAAAGGGAAGAATCATGTGCAGGGAGTGTCCTGAAATGCCTGGAGGTGATGGCCTCTCCCAGCAAGGCAGAGCAGAAGCCCCGGGACTAGAGAGACTGTCACCTGAGGAAATAGGTGTTCCTAGGCAGAGCCATGTGGGGGATGCACAGAGCACCCTGGGCTCACAGAGTGCTTTTCCCATGGAAAAAGAAGTGCCTGAATGTGGTGGTGTTTTTTCTTAATGTATGTTTTTATAGTCCCCTAAAATGGTTTGCCCTGTACCCCCCCCTTTCCTTGTATAGTTGGGTTAGTCCTTATTGTATCCATTTACTAGGTTGCCAATCTACTTCATTGTTAATCCTCCCCGGTCCCTTCCCTCAGTTCTAGAATTACTGTGTTCCTTGACACCCTTTGGTCCTCTTAAGTTGTATCTTTCCCTTGTGGTGTTGTTCTGTAAGTTCCTCCCCATGATCATCCCCCAGTTATATGCTACTGGTTGAATGTTTGTACCTTCCCTCGGTACCTCCTCTGTTTATAAGTGGGAACGCAGCCCTTGTTGGAGTCTTTGCCTCTGCCCTTCTTTTGAGTTAAGTTGGCTTTGTATTTCTGTTAATAAAATGGGTCCTTGGAGTGGCAAGCTGAGCCTGTCCCATTATTTGTACCCTGATTCGCCTGGCGAGCGCTGAGGACACTCAGGAGCGCGGGGGAAAGTGTCATGGCCCCCGTTGCTCGTGGTGCTTGAACCACCCCAGGAGTGTGCACTGCAGCACCTGAAGTGCTAATGACCCCAAATGATGACAGCGGCCTGAGGCAAGAAGGGATGACCCAACTGTCACTATGGCTGACTGTGGTGATGGATCCTGGGTTCCCTAGAGGAAAGGATCGTTGTATCCCACTCTGGAGAGTCAGCAACTCCAGTCTCTTCCTGCAGCTGTGGGGCCAGGCTCCATCGCTGGTGATTTTGAGGAGCCCCAACGAACTGGTTTTCAGGAACATGGAGACTTGGGAGGCAGAAAGAGACCTGGCACTGCGGGAAAATTCCAGTGGGAGTGGATGGGATTGGAGCAAACCCTTCCCTTCTGCTTCTCTGTGCAGCAGGGGCTCAACCCATAGGAGTGGGAGGCTCTCTCAGCCCCAGATGGGCTGGCCGCACTTTCCCCTAATCCTCCAAATGCCAGCATTGCCCAGGGCAATGAGGGGTAGAGGGGTCTTCCAGCTGCAGGCAGCCCATGCTGACTGCTCCCAGACACTCCTGCTCCCAGGAGATGTTGGCAATATTTTGGGAGGAGGAATGAGACACAGGGCCATGGATATGTGGCAAAGGTGACCAAGGGAGGGCAACATGGAAATGAAGGGGTTTCAAACAAGAAAGTGGTATTCCTTTTTTCTCCTGGACATTGTGCAGTCCTGCCTTTGCCAGAGGCTGGAGAGAATGTGCTGGGATTGGTGGTGGCTGGCAGAGGACAGGGTGCTGTATCCTGTGCAGCCCTTGCCTCTACGGCCCGGATGTCATCCTCCAGACACTGCAGCCTCTCGTGGACGAGGACTGCATCAGCAGTGTTGAGGTTGCCCAGAGCAGTGAGAATGCCCAGAGGCTGCTGTGCTCTGGTGAAGTCAGGGATGAGAAAAACAGCCCTGTGGCCAGAGCCAGCCCCAGTTCCAGCAGCTACAGCATCTTCAAATCCAGCAGTTTCTGGGAGAAGATTCAGACAACCAGTCCTGCAGGCCCCACTGTGGAGGAAGAAGCTGGTACATTGGAGACCAGTCTGCCCTGGGGGTCCTAGCTGTCCCTGACCTAAGTCCAAGCCTGTAGAGTGGGACCAGCCCCAGGAGGAGCTCCAGCAGCCAGTGGCAGCAGGTCCCTGTGCCCAGGACAGCATCCCCATTCCTCCCTTCCTGGACAGAGTAGGAACCGCTTGCCTGGGTGGCCCTGGGTGGCCCTCCAAGATCTAGGAGTCTTCTCCTCCCAGCAGTGGCAGCAGTTGCAGGGCTCCTGCAACCTTTTAGTCAGGGAAGAAAAGGAAATGCACTGTCATTTCCCTCACAGTTTCTCAGCTTGTCCCCATTCTGGGGCCTCTCCCCTTCACCTTGTGCCCCACTGTGAGTGACACCTCTGTGCTGGGGGCCTCAGCCGTGTCCCCCGGAGCCCCAGGGCCATGTCAGCCATGCCTCTTCCCACAGGAAATCCCGCTGCAGTCACACATCTGAAGGAGATGCAAAAGGCAGAGTGGGCAGGAAGGACAAGTTATCTCGTCACAGGTCCAAGGCGGGTTCAACTCAGCATCACTCCTGGCCTCTGCTGGAAGCTTCCAGTTGCCTCACCTGCTCCCAGTGCCATGAGAGCCATCCTGGGCTCTGCCTGGCCAGAAGAAGCTCCTTGGAGCCTTGGACACCACTGCAGGGTGCCAGCATGGGGACCACGATGAGAGGTAGCCTCACCCTGGGGGTATCCAAAGGGCCTGGTGGGGGCTTCTTCTCACAGCTGGTCCAGTGGGCTGAACGAGATCCTTCCTCTCAACCAGGGCTGGCCACCCGCCACCCAAATCCTCCCAAATCCTAGCATTGCACAGGGAAAGGCAGTGACAGGAGGAGGTGTCATCCAGGTGCAGGCAGTCCATGCTGACTGCTCCCACCACAGTCCTGCTTGTGGGACACCTCAGCAATGTCAGGAGCAGGGACGAGACACACGGTCATGGCCACCTGGCACAGGTAACCAAAGGTGAGTAACACAGAGATGTAGAAGTTGAAAACAAGAAAGAGTATTTTCTTTTTGCTCCTGGCAATGTGCACCTGCAGGTGGGGGGAACATCCTATTGTGACATCACAGTGTAGTGGAGGGTGACATCACAAGTGGCAGATTGTGACATCACCTCCACTGCTGATTACACTTGGGCACCAGCAGAACCTGGGACAGTCTGGCCCAAACCTTGACTTCTGCTGAGAAAGACTGCAAGGTCTGGAGGGTGAAGCCAGGCCTTTCTTGGTGCTGGGAAGTGTGTTGGGGGCTGCTGTCAGAGAATTCAGCAGCTCCCAGTGCCCATCCCAGAGCCATCACTCTTGTTTCCCTGGCTTGCCCTGCCTGGTTGGGGCAGCTGGTCATGGCAGGTCAACACCAAGGGTGATACCCTTGTGTCCCTGTGGTGGCTGTGGGGCAGGTGACAGGGCTCAGGGAGACGGGAGGGTATCCTTCTGCAGGGGCCTGGGCATTTCCTGCCTTTTATGCCTCTCTCTGGCACAGTCAGTGACCATGGCCTCTCCCTCCTGTAGCGTGTGACCCCAGGGAGGGGGAGCAGCCCCTGGTGTTCAACTGCCCCCCGTGTGCTTCAGAGCACAGGAATGGCCACAGGGACAGACAATAACTGCCCCATCTGCCAGGAGACTTGGGATGATGCGGCTTCAGCTCTGCCTTGTCGCCACCGCTTCTGCCTGGGCTGCATTCTGCGGTGGGCCACAACAAAGCCCTCATGCCCACTCTGCAGGACACCGATAGAGACTGTCAGGTTTTCTGAGCGGTGTGAACAGGACTATGTACAATTTGTCATCACCTCTCCAGCACAGTCAGCAGAGACCACCAGCCAGCCAGGGAGAACTCCTGATCACCTGGATGAGAACAGCCCCCATGGTCCTGTGGTGTCCCCTGCACCTTCTCCACAGGGGACGCTGTCCCCAGCTGAGCAGGGGCCATCAGGGCTGGAGTGTGTGGGTGGCCTCCTACCCGAGGTGTGGGCAGGATTTTTCCGTCAACAACAGCACCTCCTGGACCCCATGCGGCCTTGGCTGCGCCGGAGGCTGCAGGGAATATTCCGGGACCGGTGGTGGCTGGCCGATGTGGCAGAGAGCTCCATCCTGCGTGAGCTCTGCCTCCACGGTCCGGATGCAGGAATCCTGGTCTTGAGACTGCAGAACTACCTGGAGGAACACACGGCACCACTGGTTCATGACCTCATCAGTGTCATTGTGGGCCGCTGCAGCAAGGAGGCCAAGAGGCAGCTGCGCTCCCATGATAGCAGAGAGAACAACAGTGCTGGCCCCAGCAGCTCCAGCTGCACCACCTTCCGGAAGAGGAGTCCTGCCAGTGGCCCCCTAGGCTCCAGCGTGCAGGAGGAAGCTGGAACATCACAGACCGGCCTCCAGGGGAGCTACAGCTGTCCCCGATCTGTGCCCAACCCCGCAGAGCGGGAGCAACCCCGAAGGAGCCGGCGTGGAGCAGGTTCCTGTGCCCGGGGCAGCATCCACAGCTCCTCTGCTCCTGGTCAGGGCAGGGACCACTCGACCTTTTAAACTCTGATGCAGCTCCTGATAATTTTCTTACATTACATTGCAGCTCTGGAACTGCGAGGAGTTCACGCAGGTGAAATAACAAGGACGGTGTTGCAGATGTGTATGTGTATATTTCCCATGTCCAGCTGACTGGAAAGCAATTGCTGTAACAGAACTGAAAGTCTGCTTGGTACAATTTATTTCAAACTATACATTTAATAAACTTACATGTACAGCAAAACATGAATATTGCCAAAGAGTCTTTGTAATGCTCTCCTACGAGCTTTGTGTTGATGGGAGAAAAGCCTGTGACCTTTTTTCAGTCTCACCGTTACAAAAAATGCTATAAAGCAAATGACAACTGAGTACTTTCAGCTCATGCAAAAAATACGTTAAGCAAAATATAAACAGGTACATTTGAGCTGCATTTCCAAAGCAGGTGGTTTACTTTAATGTTTACAACTATAGAAGAGGAAATGAGAGAATCTGTGTGCTGAACAAAAAACCACAACTGTGCAAATGCAATCTGTTCCTCCCTCAAGTGAATATTCTCATATTCAAAACACTATTGCAGATTGAAGCCAAAATTTTGAGTGGTTTTATATCAGTCAACTGTGTTAAAACATTAATTAGAGCATTATTGGTCTGCCTTACTGAGTGTTGGAATGAATGATCAACAGAAAATTTGCACATTCTGACATAAGAACTATCCCAAAATGTTAATTCCTTGAGTAAGTCAAGTTTTCCAGAGAATTCAGCAAGCAGGTTTGAGTTTGGTAATTTTCTGTCCCTAAAAGAAGCCAAGACCTCACACCTTTGCTGTGAACACACCTTTGCTTTGAACTTTCCTTACTTTGAGGCAGACAGGTTCACAGGGGACACTTGGCTACTGCTGAGATCACAGATCCTGGATTCTGAGTGCTCCCATGACATCCTTGGTTGTCAGACTTAGGACAGGAAAAATGCCATTAAAGACAAAAATGGAAATAAGCTGAATTCTGACACTGCCTCACCTTCCATTAAACCACAAAGCTACTCTCTACCCTTCTCATTAATACAAGCATAGAAATACTGACAGCTGTGAGTTGCAAACTGTAATTGTTAATAGGACAGAATTTCCTTCCCTGCTCTCTCTCAGCACAGGTGCACATTCCTACCACATCCAGGTAGTAGGGCACGGCCTTTGATTTCCTTGGGGCAACGTCTCTGAGTCTCAGCAAGGCAGAGGAACTTGCAGGAGCAGGTGAAGAAAGTTCTGTTCTGGGGCAGTGTAAAGTTCTGCCAGGCTAATTCAACGAGAGGCCTGCAGGGTTTTCCAGCAGCTCTGCACCTCTGTTGGTGTTCCAGAAGCACAGAGAGCTCAGTGGGGACCCAAGGGCTTGCCGTGCCAACATCCTGCAAGTGGCTCTGCTGAAAGCAGCACATAGCTGGCACATCCATAGCTGGGTGACTCAGAGACACCCATGGGCCAGGACTGGCCTGGAGCTGTTCCCCTTTTGACCCTCTCCCACAGGGAACTTGTTCTGTGTTTTAGGATTTACACAGTGGGCTGGTCTATCAAAAATCTGTGGTTTCATAGCCCAGCTTTACTGGAACTGAGGGATCTGTGGGCACACTTGGATATTTTCCCCCAGTTGCCTTCAGTCATTGCCAAAATCCTCAGCATCATAGTGTTTACGTCTGCTAATTGCTTTGAGTAACACAGATCAACATCCATTTGAATTAAAATTTTAATTTCCTGGAAACTGCTACAACTGCTCTGCTAATATATTGAACTATAAATTTTAGTCTAAAAAATTCTTCAGATTCCTACCACAGTGGTAACAATGAACAAATAAACAAATGCCAACTAGGACTGTGCATAACAGGTAGTGACCTCCCATCACGGGGGGAGTCGCCCTGTGTCTGAGCTGCTGTGAACATCTTGGCTGGGCACAAAGAAATTTGTAAGATAAGAATTAATAAACACGCAAGAAACCCAGAAAAAACAAGACCTTGAAGACTCCATTTCATTCTTGCGCCTGGCTCAGAGCTTTCAAAGGGCAAAAGACTCTCTTGAACCACCACCTGAAATCTTGGGTTAGAGAAAACCAAACCCAAGAGCGAATTACAATGAAAACTTGCATGAATAAGTGGAATTCAAACAAACTACATGATGGGGAACGAATGCAACTGAAATCTAAATAGGAAATGAATAGGTAGTTTGTGGGAAAATAGTATATGGTGGAACCAAAACCCAAACCAAACAAAATGGCCGCTTGGCCAGATGCTTCCTTGAACCCTTCTGGGCTGCCTCTCTACTGTCAATCACTTACTACTTAACTGCCACACCTCTTCTCGAGGAGAGCCCTCCCCTTTCAAGAACAGCTAAAATGGCTCCTCTGAGCCAGGAACAACTAAAATGGCTCCTTTGAGCAACTAGGATGTTACATACTGCAGAACTGTCCTCCTTCCAGAACTAAAACCCTTAAATTCAGTGAACAGATCCTCCATGGTTGAAATAACAACTAAAATCTTTACACCAAATCAGCAACAAAACATTCACCTCAATCTCCAGTCCTACAAAATGACAATATACTCTAACGCAAATAAAGGCTCCGACGCCAATTAAAGTCTTACTTCTATAAGCAAATAACAACTAATAATAAAGCGAAGGAGTGTGCACTTAAATCTTACTAACTGAATACACTTCAAAGACAAAAGAAAAACAACTTAGAACAAACTGCAACCCTAACTAGCAGGTTCTAAAACCTCCCTCCTACCCTTAATGGATCGAGGGACTTCTCACAACCAGCGGCTTTCACCCTCCCCAGCCCATTGCTGTGCTGTGAGGAATTTCTCCTTCGACCGGGGCTGACTCCTGCAGTGATGGGTGACCGCCTCCACGGCCAGCCCCGGGACGCCACCGCAAACCGATAGTCCGTGCCTGTGTCAAGGGCCCATGTGTAGCGATGGAGAGAAGCGAATGAAAGGAGGGACTCTCTTGGGGGTGAGCACAGAACAGGAGTTTATTGGGCAGGGAGCCCTCACCTCACTGCCGGTGCCCCAGGAGAGACAACCAGCAGCAAGAGACAGCACCTTTTAAAGGCGGTTGGGTTCAAGGGATGGGTTACAGAAAGCACGAATAGGAACAAACTGGGGAGTGACTGATCACATAATNTCCATACAACTGAACCATACAGTGAAACTTAAAAACACACCACCACAGACTCCAGCAGAGCCCTGGATGCTCTTGGGCATACCCTCAATCCAGCAGAGCCCTGGATGCTCTTGGGCATACCCTCAATCCAGCCATGCTTCTGAAACACCCTCTTGGCTGGCTACACCCCAGGAAACCCCCACCCTGGGGGGAATGGGAGCCTAAGCGGATAAGGGTGGACAAAAAGGTGAGTACTCCCCCTTCACCGGGGAGGGTCCCTCAGGGTACCACACTCACTCAATTTTTCTAACCGCTTCCCTCCTTTCCCGGCTGGTCCCCTCGCAGGAGTCCAGAACCAGGATGCTAGGAGGTCCACACTCACTTTAGGGGTCTGAGCTGCCAGCCCCCGTCTCACTCACTCATCACCCACGAATGTACCCCCTTATGCCTCACCCCACTTGCAACACCTACCAGTCTGTTGTGAGCCCCGCTCCCTCTCGGAGAGCCTCCACAGTCTGAATTGCCTTATCTCCAGTTGTTCTTTGGGAGTAGCCAATGATCCCTCTTTGGCCTCAGAGAAATCCAAAGTCTGAGCAGCCAAAAATTGGCTGGATGCATCTCCCCGATCCTGTCCTGCTCCGGGGTCACCTCTGAGCGTGGCTATCCCAGTCAAGTCCCCAAAAATTGTTAAAAACAACAGGCTAAAACAAGGATGGTGGTTTTTAAGCCTGCTTATTGAAACTTTGAAACAACAGCTGAAGATGAGGCCCTAGGATAAGCCTAAGGCCTAAGGAATTCAGAGAAACAGTTACTGTGTGCGTCCCCAGGGTGTGCACACACAGGGTGCTTCTTTGGACACAATGTTCCCCTGAAGGACCCTGGTGCTGGGCACTCGGGGGTTTTAAAATCTCTGCTGGATTGGTGCATTTTTCAATCCACAAGCCTATTGGTCTCTTTTCTGGCCACTGGTTGGTCCATACTGGCGTGCAGTTGTGACCAATCATTCTGAAATCCCCTGATCTTACTGTCTGGCTCATCTTCCAATCACAGTTCAAATTTCGGTCCTCACCTCATAAAGTCACTTTCCAGAATGTGCTCCTGATCTATTCATCAAACTTTCCCCATCCCCCTACAGTGGCCATCCACCCCCATGCAGTAGTACATTGAACCCAACTTTACAACTCATTAGATTAACAACTCACAACCCCAGCTACGAAAGTCAACCCCACTCCAGAACACCACCTATGAAAATCAACTCTATAAAAGTACTGTTTAAGCAACTCTTTACTAATGCAGAAAAAAACCAACTCTCTTGTGTTTCCTCACATTTCTCTAATTTTTCCTTGTTTCTCACACTTATTCTCTTACTTTTCTAAAACTTTTCCCCTCACAATTCCCACCCTTTTTGACCCTTGTGTTTCTCACACTTTTTGACTCCCTTTTGCTGCATTTCCCTCCCTTTTCCCATTCGTTTCTCACACTTTTGTAATAAATCACTCTCCAGTCACTATTGAATGGGGTTAGCTGGTTTAATAAACATCCAATCACTAAAATCTGGGGAGCTAGGAGAGGGGAGTAGCCCTTCTCCTCTTCACTGAGGCAGAGGTACACCCTGTACAACACTCTGCTGGCCAGGGGACCCAGGTTCTCCTGAGTACCTCCTTTTATTCTACCATCTGTCCTTCCCATTGGTTCCCTGCTTTGAGGTCACTGTCCATTGGCCAGTCGCTCTCGCTTCCAGGCTGTGGATTGGCTCGTGTCCAGGGTGCATGTCCTGCCTCATGGGGCGTTGTGTCATTTGTTGTTACCATGGCCTGAACTCAGGAGATGTTTGGCCACCAAAGCTGTCTATCCAGAGGAGTCCCTATGGTCCCCCTTTCCCTTTTTTCCTCCCATTTCTATTCTGCAGTGCCACCTATCGGATGCCCATATACTTTGCTTTTCCCTTTCCCGAACCTAGACCATACAGCTGAAATGAGAAAACCCCAACCCAACCCAAACCATACACCTGAAATGAGAAGGCCTGAACCCAAACCGTACAACCAAAACCACAGAGATAAATTCTTTTATAACATGAATCATTTATTCTCTTGGCTGTCTGGAGTCATGTTAATTTAATCTGATAGTAAAAATATTATAAAAAGCGTATGCTTTTCTAGTAAATGTTTCTGGCCTTATCACTGGGAAACGTGCGTTAGTCACAGATACCCTGCAGATTATTTCCCACACCCACCCCCAAAAATGGAGGCGAAGGATCCTAAAATGAAGTATCTTAAAGTAGGGGGACAGCACAAAACCTCTTCTCTCTTTTCCCAAATTTTTTTCTTTGGTAGGGGATGTTAAACACAGGGGACACAGACCCAAAAGGGGAAGGGGGAGGGCTTCCTAAAATGAAGGGACAATCCCTAAAATAGGGCAACACCCCAAAAGCTCTTTTCCAATTTCCCACAAATTGTTCTCTATTTCCTTTTAGACCTATGTTTACTCTGTGGAGTGCACAAATGATGTGATTTATACAAGTGCAGTGGTTTTATAGAGATCTGGAAGGTTTGTGGGTCTTGGGGGGTTCTACTCTTCCTGAGCTTCTCCTTTAGAAAAGAATTTGGTGCTTTTTTGATGTGAAAGTGCCTTATTTGTACCTGCTCATCTCTGGAATATGGTCCTTGTCAATAATTAAATAATTATTGAGAATAAATATGGTTGTACTCCAAAAACAGCTGTTGGGATGGAAAGCCAACCTTCCCCAGCAGGTCTAGGGGAGAAGGGCATCTGTGGGGTGACAGTGGGTTTTGAGGGACCTCAAATTGCTCCCTCTTATGTTAGGAGGGGTTCCAAATGTTACCAGCCCAAAACAGTTCCATAGGCTGATAAAAGGGCAACAGAACCTTGGGATGTCCGTGCTGCAGCAGGGGACACAGGATTCTGAGAACTCCCTGTTGCAGCGTTGCTGCCTCTTGGGGAGTGTGGGGGAGTCAGGACTCACTGGCTTGGGGTAGCAGTGGGGAAGGGAAGAGCAGACTCTTTGCCCTGGGGGTTGCATCAGCACCCCGAAGAGCCCCTTAGAAATCCACCTGCATTGGGGGACTGATTCAGCACCCCTCAGACCCCAACAACCCCCAATTTTAACTGTACTCTGAGGCTTCATCATCACCACAAAACCACCAATGTGTCCCTGAACAGCCTTGAACAAAGGGGATGAGTTAGCACCCCAAGAGCCCCAGCACTGACCCAGGCCTCTCTGTGGGCACCTGACTGGCAAGGGAGCTTTCTTCCCTGCTGTTGCTTTGGGTGTGGAACATCCATCTCTACTTAGTAATTGGTTTTGCTGTCTTTAATGTAATTGCTTCAATAGTGTTTCAAAAAGAGCAACCTGGATTTGTACTTGGATGCTGAAGTAAAAAGTTCCAGTTAAGGCTACTATATCTGACCATGATGGTTATTATAATCAATTGAAATAAATAATTCATAGTTAGAGGTGGTTTAGAGGACAGTGATAGACAAATGTGTCCTTAAAAACAGAGTCTGAATCTGCTTGTAGATGAGGCCAGATACTTGGAGATGAGGAAATAACGAGAGAACCCATTACATTTGGAAATTTCATCAGTTGACGTAGACTGCTGCTCAGCTAAGATCATGATAAAGTGCTGAACTTTGGGAAGAGGAACTAAGATTTAATAGATTTATGAACATTAAGTTTTATACCCAGGCTAGAATTAAAACTAAATCTAATGATCATGTATCGTGTGTTACATGGAGGAGTCTATAGTAAGGGGGGACATGTAGTAGGCGGCTTGGGAAGTCTGTACCTTCCAAATACCTCAGCCAGTGGGGAAAGAAAGAGGGTGGAATGCTGCAAGGAAATTAGGATAATAGCGGCATTTTTATTGATTTTAATAAACTGACCATAGCAACAGTTTGCCAGCCTTAGTCCTGTGGGGCAGGGTGGTATCCATGCTGAATGACACCTATAGGAGCTGGCAGATGTAAACCACTCTGCCTGCCACAGGCCGCTGGCTCAGTTGCAGCACCACAGCAGGGAGTGTCCTGGTCTGCTGCTTCCTTGGGCTCCTCAGGATCAAGGCAGTCTGAGCTGACAGGCTGATGGTAGGATCAAGGTCCACCTCCAGGGGGTGAAGGGCTGTGACCCAAAGAAACAGAGCCCAGGGGAGCCCCCGTGTCTGCAGAGACCTAAAATCCCTTACACTCACAAACTTTCACCTTTCAGGCCCTCTGTAACTGACATCTTTCTATTGCAGTTCTTGGACCACCAGCTAAAACTGAAGGTACTCCCAAAACAGCTGAATGAAATTGGTGCATGTATATAAAAATGTAGCTATATACTTACACAGAAAGAAAAAATATATATTCAGCTAGATGTGACTACCTGTCCTGAAAAAACCCCCAACCTTAAAAATACCTGCTTTCACCACAAGGAGTATCTCTGTAACTGTAAAGTCATGGCAAAGTGCCACAATTCTGATCTAAAGAAGGACCAAAGGGAAGAACATGAGATTTCAGTGGTTTTTCCAGTCCTCTTTATATTTCTCTTGTACATTGTCTCCTATTTTATTATCAAAACTAGCCACCTGTTTCCTTCATTTCCCTGTTAGCCAATTCAGGGGAGCAATTCCTTTTCTCACGCTTTCTAACATATGGCATTTTCATTTCACCTGTTAGAAGAGAAGCTGTGCTTTTACTGGAGATCAGCTAAACACCATATTGAGTACTTCCTACACTCTACAGCATTCAGAATTAGATTATTCTTTTAGTGTATTTTCATTCAAATTCTCCTTGTTGCATAAGAAAATAAATCTTTCTGGTTTTTTATGTTTTACATTTCCCAAGATGCCAGGTGCAGCTTCTTATTCTAAATACCAATGCTAGCTCATATGATGAACTTTGGGGGATGTTTTTTATGGGAACACAGAACTATTTAACAATTTCATAGCTGAAAAACATTGTTACCTTTGAGGAAGTTCTATTTGATTGTAAGAATTTGTATGCTTGTTTTCCTGTATTCTAATTGAAAGTCATCTTTCAAATGCAGTATGATCATAAACATATTTTGTCTGTATTATTCCATGATTCATCAGGAACTGAATTTACAGCATTAATAAAAACAGTAGGTTTTGATTCACTCTATTTATGTCACATTCTGTGCATATAGTCTCATAAATAATCTTTTACTGTTGCTCAGCCCAAAGGCAGTTGAGTTCTGGATACTCTGAGCTGGTGAAGGAGTAGAAGCATCAAAGGTAGTAAAATTGGTACTTAAATGGGTTCTCAGATCCAAAAGATTGCAAAAAAAACCCTTGCAAAAAACCCCAACCTATTTATGTCAGACTAACCTAGTGCAGTGCAAAGCAGGTACTAAACCAAAAATTAAAAAAGACCTCCCAGATGGTCCTTTAAAATTCCTTTTAGTTCAAGCTAAATGGGGTTGATGGATTTATTACTGTTTCTCAGTAATGCCTTCAAACACTGAAGAATTGGTAGAGAATAGGACCAATTAATCTAAACCAAATCCTACTTTAGCAAAGTAATGGAAACAAAAAAGTCATTCTACATCTAGCCCAAAATTGATCCAAGTTAAGAATAGATAAGGAACATTTGCCTGTCAATTCAGTTGTGTGGACAACCAACCATGCAAATATAATTTTAGTACTTGCAAGATTGTATAACTTCTCTGTTTTGTCTTCATAGGCAAGACACGCAGCTAATATCTGACTGAAAAGAAAATGTAATTCTTAGTTTCAAAGTCATACTTTAATTCCCACATGTTAATTATTTAATTGTCTTTGCACCTTTAAAAGGCAGAATGTGTTGTGTAATGAAACAAAAAATATTTATTTGGTTAGTTTGACTGGTTAAATTCCTTTTTCTTCCAAGGAAATACTGGAAAAATGGATTATTGAATCTAGAAAAGAGAAAGCTGTAGAAAGAACAGCAATGAAGAATACTGACTAGATATAAAACATCAGAAGAAAGAAAGGTAATTTTTTTCCAATTTTCCATTGAAAATAATAGAAGATTTAAGTTCAAGAAGGAAAGCACAAGCTAAGTGTAGAGAAAAGAAAAATCTTAGATTACTTGTTGTCACAAAGATTTAGCTGACAAAATACATTATTTTCCAGACTATGTAGCTTAGAAAACTTGAGGTTTTCAAGCGTTTAGCCATGTGTCAACATTGACTTGGGCAAATGAATGGGCACTTCTATTTTTCCATATTTCAGTAAAAAAGTGGTGACAGGAATGCTAAATCCTCAGGTGAAAGGCAAGTTCTGTGTGGAACTGAGCCATCTCGGTGTAAATCTAGTGAGTGCACAGCAGGCTTTATTTCCACGTAGCTGAAATAGTTTAGCTCAGCCTTGGCTGGGTTCTCCAGTCCTGCATCCACTGAGCCGGCTCGTTGCAGTGCCCATTCCTTCCATTCCTTTCTGGCAGGAAAACTTGCCTGAGGCCTTTAGAAAACAGTTGTGGAACACAGGCACGCTCACTGGACGACGTGGGCAGGGAATGCAAAGGGTGTTTCTGCTCAAAGTGTGCTTTCAAGATGTTTGGCATGACTTTCTGGTTCAATTTGTGGTAGAACCGCCCTGGTTGGGAGACAACGCTCAGAACATTCGGGTTGGAAGCCAGCTGGGAAAGCCCCACCAGGAGAGATATCCAGGCAAGTTCCAGTCTGTTCATAAATAATTGAGCACACCTGCTTGAGTGTTTTGATTCAAAGGGTCTCAGCTTTATCCAGTGTGTAGGTCAAGGTATGGAAAAGCAGGAATGGCTGCTGGCCTCCCTTTTTAGTCTCAAAAGCTATGGGAAGGTGATGGGCCTGTTTCAGCTTTTATTACATGTCATGACAGAGTGGAGATGGCACATAACGCTGTTTTCAGATTAATGACCTGTATTGTTTTACCTTTATGTAGATATTAATAATTAATCTTACTAATAAAATGTCCTGGAAGATAATGGAGCTTAGGAAGCACATCCTCAGATTTTTTCAAGAAAATTATTACTATCTGTTTGTTTTCTGCTTTGTTTTTGTAATTATGCTTAGTAACATTGACAATTCCTGAAAATACCACTGTTTATTGGTGAGAAAAAGTGTAATATGCTAAATTCAATTAAGAATTTGGCTACCAGTGTATATCAGACGTGGAAATGTTAATCTTCTGCTTGTAACTACATAGCTTTTTTGTCCTTGTAAATTCCCAGTGCATCACTACTGCATGGAATGCTGATGGTCACATAAAGATTTTTTTTTCCTATTTTTGCTATTTTTTAAAATGGCAGGGGTGAGGAGAAAGTCATGGACAGCTCAGGAAGACTTGCTCAGGAAGGACCTCAAAAACAATGCTTTGCACAGGGGCTTAAATCTCACATAAAATTGTTCATCTCCTGTAGCAAGGAATTCCAAATCACCCACACATTGTTATTTAAAACATTCAGCTAAATGTCATACTGTAAATGTTTTACCCACCGTCACCCATCACTGAGGGGACACAGTGATGCCTGGCATAGTGATGACTGTGAAATCACAGTGACAATGAAATCTTTGTTTCCTTTAACAGGATATAATAATTACTATAGCTCATAATATATTATTAAAGTGGTACAGGACCTCTGTAAACAAGGGTACTGTGAAGTTGAGACTATTTTCCTGCATAAGTTTTTTCTCATATCAGGTTGGCAATCTCATGAGATTGATTTATGATATCTGCTTGTTTCCTTCCTTCACCTTAAAAACCGAATAGTTCAACTTAAAAACCTGAACTGCTGCTCCTGGGAAGAAAGCATCTTCCTATCTTTATCCATTTTTGTAGGACTTTCTCTGACTAATTAACTGGATGTTTTGGGTTTTCAGTTTTGTGGGATGGTTAAAGATCAAGAAAGAAGTTTAAGAAGGGTCAAGATTTTGCTGGCTGTTGGAGGATAGAAAGCACATGACATAACCAGAATATTAGGGTTTTTTGTTTGTTTTGTTTTGTTTTGGTGGTTTCTTTTTTGGTTTTTTTTTTTTTTTTTTGGTTGTTTGTTTGGGGTTTTTTTTCCCTTCTCCATTAATCTCTCTAGAAACAAGTTTGGAACTGACTTTAATCTGAGTTTGCTCAGAATACATATGTCTGCCTATTAACAGCAGCCTTGAAGAACTCTCAACAGGAGCAGGAGGAAAAGGTTAACAGTAAAACCTACTGAAGAATATTCTCCATTGCCTTTGAATGATCTTTATTCCCGTGGATTTGAGGCTATCAGACCCAGATTTATTACCATGAAGGAAAGAAAACCATCACACAAGCCAATCCTGATTGCTGTTATTTGAACACAGGGAGGCGTCCTTCAAGAGAGAAAGATGCTTTCCAGTGTATGGCCTTGTGGGAATCCAAAAATGTCCTTGTCCTGGCTCTCTTTTATTCTCATTTTGATGTTTTTCAGTGTTGGACACC
Source organism: Trochalopteron elliotii (assembly GCA_024734555.1). Classification (NCBI taxonomy): domain Eukaryota; kingdom Metazoa; phylum Chordata; class Aves; order Passeriformes; family Leiothrichidae; genus Trochalopteron; species Trochalopteron elliotii. Next base: position 16,663 of record JANPWX010019930.1, read on the forward strand.
ATGTTTTATTCATTTCAGCTAGATGTGATTATGAGCTTGGAGAGCATTGTTTATTTTAATGAGGTCTTAGCATGGCTCATCCACATCAGTAGGCTGCAAAATTAGAAATGTTTGTTCTGTTTATTTGTTTTCTGTGAGCTTGGAGCAACCTAATTAAAGCCTGGAAAACTGTAAAATGCCCAGACTCACAGGACAAAGAGTGGAAAGAGTTTGTTTCTTTCATTTCATTTACCATGTAATTCTTTACCTAAATCTAACCAAATATGATTTCTCAGCTGTGTGCTGTATTTTTAACTCATTTTAATTCATAAAAATCAAATGCTGACACTCGGTTGTCTGCTTGGTCCTTGCTCTCTCTGCATGGGGTTGGGCATGGCTTTGCAATGCCAAGTCCTATGCAGCTGTCTCAGGAATGAAGTTTGCAGAGTGGCATTCATGTGTCTTGTTTGGAGCTGAAAACCATTTTATGGAAGTTTTGTCAGCAGATGGTTAATTTCTGGAGTTTTTCACTCATACATGTACCCTGATAGGAATAGTGTATAATACGTATTTTTTTCCCCAAAGAATCCTAGTTTCTTGCTCAAATATTGGCTGTCACAGTAAACTGCTATGTGTAATCTAGAATAATCTTAGTTAGCATCTTTCTTTTCTCCAAAATCTCTCTGCTGATGTGGGTTTTATTGATTTAATTTTTCTTTAATCTACTTTAAAATTTTGTTTGCTTGTTTCGTAACTGAAAATATTCAGATCTGTATACTCTCCTTTCACTTGCCTTTTTTTTTTAATGTTTGTTTTTTTTTTCCAGGAAGTCTTACCAGGGGAATATTGTAATTGAAAGTTAATTGTCCTTCATCCAGTTCTTCGCCCAATGCACTATTTACCTGCTCATCCCACTTACATTTCTGGCAAGTAAGGACAATATTTTGTGGCTCTGTAACTCATGAAAAATGCACATCTTCAGCAATATTTGTTATGTTGGTGTTTGCCAACAATCACCTTTCTTGCATTCAAGATAAAACCACTTTTGAAAAAGAATAAGTGTTCAAAGTACAGTGATTTTTTCCTCATCACTCTAAGAATAATTAGTTTTCCAGCTTCTATTTTGGCTCAGGAAGTGCATTATATTCCGTAGCATTACACTCTTTGTCAGGTTCTTATTCCATATCTCATAGCTGGTTTTAGTGGCTTTTTAAAAAATGCTTTGATATGGAATGAATACGGCTGAAGTCATCACAGAGCTCTGCAAGACAAGCTCTAAACAAAGGATGCCTTGCTGTTATTGGATTTCCTACAGCAGTAAGGTTTTTCTTTCCCCCCCTGCACTGGTAGCCTAGCATATGGAATCACAAATACAGCAAGTGAAGAAAGTGGCTGAAACTGATGAGACCCATGGCACCACTTCCATCAGCCACAAAAACATTTGTTTCTTGTGATTTCCTCATTATTATTATTTTTTATAAGTGGCAAAGAGTAGAACTTCTCCCTTTCCATATGGAGGTGTTTCCTCCCATGGCTGTGCTCACCTAACTTACATTAATGGCAGAGTGAATTCAATCCTCATGTCAAGAAGAAGGCAGATCCCTTGGTGCGTCCAAGTGACATTCATTTTAAAGCCACCAGGTGTGCAGTGCCAACCTCATTATTTCAGCTGCGTTTATTTTGTTTGTTTGTTTGTTTGGGGTTTTTTTTGTCCTGCACCAGCAAAGCAAGCTGTCAAAAACGGAGAGATGCCCATGGATACTGCCTAGACCTTCACTATAACAAAAAGAAACATGATCCTTATTAGCTTTGGAGTACGTTTCCTTCTCAGAAGGATAGATATGATTAGTTACAGACCATTTCTCTGGCTAAATCTCTTTTCAGTAGTAATCTCACAACACTTGCTTGGTCCACTTTTTTTTTTTCTCCAGCTCCAACAACAGAAATGCTCTTTATCCCTCACCATCATGAAAAATGCTGGCAAAAATCCCCGAGAAAAAAAAAGTGGAAAGATTTTTGGTATGTGAAATTTTATCAAGTTGAATATATAGTAACAAATATATATATTATAAATGCCAATTTTCTCAAATATGTGGCTACTTAAAGCTTGCAATGAGTCCAGCTTTTGGCATTAGCCAAACCCAAAACTCAGCTATCTGTGTAACTGTGATAGTTACATTCTAACCAACTTGAAAACACATGATTTTTATGGAATTGAAATTAAGTCACTGAACAGCGTAAGTCCTCCAGTTCCTTTCGCAAAGCACTTGTTCAAATCTCTACTGAAGGAATTTGAGCATATGATAAATATATTCCCAAACCCATTCAATTGAAAGAGTTGTAAAAACCAATTTTTTGAAAAGAAAGAAAGGAAGAAAAGAGGAGAGAAAAAAGAAAAGAAAGAAAACGAGGAGAGAGGAGAGAGAAGGGCATCGTTGCAAGTGTAAGTCC
>JANPWX010019930.1:19468-32191 GCA_024734555.1 Trochalopteron elliotii
AGGGAAGGGAAGGGAAGGGAAGGGAAGGGAAGGGAAGGGAAGGGAAGGGAAGGGAAGGGAAGGGAAGGGAAGGGAAGGGAAGGGAAGGGAAGGGAAGGGAAGGGAAGGGAAGGGAAGGGAAGGGAAGGGAAGGGAAGGGAAGGGAAGGGAAGGGAAGGGAAGGGAAAAGAGGGAAAGGGAAGCTATTTTTTAATATACTTTGTATCTTCCTTACCCACTCCGCGTAGGACCACTAGATGCCACTGTGCCCTAAAGGAAGAAAATGAAACACAGCTTCACGGCCTGCTTTAAATCCAGAGCATAAACAGTTTCAGAAAGCCAGAGTTGATTCAAACAACTGCAATTTCTTTAGGTGTCTTTGTGACCAGACATGGCCAGACTACTGATAAGCATGATTCCCTGAAGCAGGGAGTTTAGTTCAAGAGGGTTGCAACACTTTGAGATGTCCCAGCTGTTTGCAGAACTGGCACTAAGGGCTGATGTTTTCATGGAGTTTTCAGCCAAAGGAGAATCTTCCCCAGCACAACAGGAACATCGCCTGGCAGCATCCCTGATCCCTGTGGGATGGTAGTTCCTGCTTTCCCACTCTTCCTTTCTTACAAAAGAGTGGCGTTACAGGTGCTGAAGTTCCATTTTTCTGGACCCATGTACAGTAATCAATATTGGAGTGCTTAGAAGGAGAAAAACAATCTTCCAGAAGGAGGAGCTGGATAACCTGATCCTGCTTTACTGACTCTAACAGTTGTATTGGGAATAAGAAAAAAGAACAGCTCAACATGTTGAATCTGAATTCATAATCATGAAATTACATCATAACTACAAAAGGAATACAGTCTTTTTTTTTCCCCCTCCAACTTCTTAAAATATCTGGGTTTTGCATTTTCTTAGTGTCCTGGTCCTGTAAGAGGAAATATTTTGTCCAGAAGCAAAGAACATCCATAATTTTCTCTCAAAAGTCATCTATCATTTTATCCTGTCAAAGAGGACATGCCCATTAAATTCACTGGTATTGTAATGAGGTTTATAGACACAGTAATACCTTCCCACCAATACCTGTGTCATAAAATCTTTTCCCAGCTCCATTTTAAAGAAATCCCAATTAAAAAAAAAGAGAAGAAAGAAAAAAAAGGCAAAAAACCCAAACCAAACCAACCAACCAAACAAAAAACCACCAAAAAAGCCACAACAAAAAAATTGCCCCAAACCCAAAAAACGCCCTCACACCAAAAACTTCTCCCATAATTTTAATATGTGCTGCAATTATCTGAGAGAAAAAAAAAGGAAAATTAGATATTTGAACAGGGAGGTCTATACAAGAAACAAAATGCTCCCTACAGTGAGGTAAAACCCTTGTGTTCCCACAGTGAGGCACAGCTCTGTCAGAAATGATTCAGAAGAATTCAGAACAGGAGATGGGTTACATGATTCCCATCTTCTTGTGTTTCTATCAGTTGCACAGCTGTCCCTGAGCTAGTCTACATTTTTTTTAAACTCAATACAGCTGTATGAATATGTAATACATTTTGAAACACACTTATTTCACACCCTTCAGAATGCAAAAAAAAGAGAAAAAGTCATTGCTATTAAAACATCTTTTAATTTCAGAGACATTTCCTTAAAGGTGAGTGGGTGTATTTCTCCCCCGTCTAGCTGCTGGAACATTTTGATGCAGACTTCTCTGATCTTTTTATCACACCCAGTTGGCACTGAGCTGAATTTCAATTATACATAGCATTTTTTCTCCTCCAGATTTTCCTGAGTCGTTGAGCAACCTGCATGACAAGGCATTCAGTAAAGGCCTGAAATACTGAGAGTATTCTGTCATAAACCATAGGTAGGCCAAATCTGAGTTTCACTAGTGTGAGTGTGCAGGCTTTTCCCAATGGTAAAAAAATATTAAGGGAAGGGAAGGGGAGGGAAGGGGAGGGGAGGGGGAGGGGGTAGACCACAAACACCCACTTTTGTGCCTTCTTATGCAAACCAAGCAATGAACATTCTCCATATTCTTATCATTAATCTGTGATGATTTTTTTAGTCTACTGAAGGTGTCTTTCTCTGTGCCTTCATGTATTGCTCTGATTTGGTAGCGCTTTGCCTTCATTCGACTTGCTGACATTTTTTTCTGTCATGGAAAAAAAGAATTGTACTGAAATTTCTTTGGGGTCATTAGGAGGGAGGCTTCATGGATATCCTTAGGAAACACACCCTCACAAACACTCACCTAAAGAAGAGTTTTGAAATAAGAGTGCTGTGTAAGAACCAAAAGCTTATTTCGTGTTGGGATTCCACAAAAAAAAAAAAAAAAAACAAAAAACAAAACCAAAACCAAAACCATAAAAAAAACCACCACAAAAAAACCAAGAAAAAACCAAACCAAACTAGAACAAAACAAAACGAAACAAAAAAAACACCAAAAAACTCCCACAAAAACAAAACCAAACCCCGAACCAAAAAACCTGATTCAAATGGCTAGATCCTGTGATGAGATGAAATCTGCACCCACGTGCTTCACCAGTGGCATTTTTCTCCTGTCCTTTGCTAGTTCCTCTAAAAACTTGTAGTGAAGTTCTTCTGCTGTCAAGACATAGTAATGAAAGTATAAGCTGTGACACTGGTGCTATTCAGCCACAGACTGTTCACCCTGTTCCTAAGCCAAAAATGCTTTTTTAGGCTTGTTTTTTCCTTTTCATTAAGTTACAGATGCAAATGACATTCTAGTGGTTGACATATGAGAAAAAAAACCCCTAAACTCCACCTTTCCAAAATTTGTATGCCCAGTACTAAATAAATACAGCGTGTGCAGAGGTGTTGTTTTTGCATTGCCTTTTCTCTTTGGCATGTCTAACACAATTGTAAAATCTGTTGAGTTTCTGTAAATATTGTAGACTATTTTAGGTGATCCTTGGAAAAAACCTGTGTGCACTGAACAGAGTTGCTGGGTAACATTTTAGAATTTAATTAGTTGTAACTACAGAATCAAATCATCCCAAAGTCTCAACCTTCCCATATATATACTAAGAATAACAATAAAAAAAAGCTGCACAAAACTGCTGATTACATTTATAAAAAACATTTGCCAGGCACCTATTAGGGCAGTGAACTAAAGAAACCAAAGCATTTACTGAAGTAATTCAATTCTAAATACTGGCCCAAAGAGAAAGAAAAAAAAAAAGACAAAATCCAGCAGTATGTTAAATTAATCTTAAAAAAATTTAATTTAATTGGCTTCATATTTCAGGGAATTTTTTTGTGTTTGATTGTATTTCACACATTTGCTAATAATTTTTGTTCTGCAGATCCAGTTAAGCTATTAGCCCAATATATCGACCAATTATTTTGCACTTTTAGTTCAAACATGGAAAACTTGTAATGAAAGATCTTGGGATTTGATTATTTATTTTGAGCATGGATTTGTTTGCTTTGGGTAAATGCAGTTGCAATGAATTATCTTTGAATAACACAAGTGGCATGGGTAAATGCAGTGATACTATTACAGAAGCAGGTATAGATATAGAAAATGACAGAATATAAAATAATAATAATGGAAGATAATAATAGAATGTACACATTAACATGTGGATTGAAGATGAGAGATCAGGAACTTCTGCTCTCCTAAACCACAATAATACTGGGGACATTTAATGTGATAATGAAGAAATTAACATTAATTCACACAGGAGGCTGTGACAAAACATCACAGGTCCACAAAATTGCTTCAGAACATTTACCAAAGTTTTTGTTCTCTTGAGATGAATTTAGTGGAATTCATGTCATGTATTTTGCCAGTGCTGGAGCCAGTGTTTCTTAGAGGTCAGGAAGAATTCTTGTGTGATTAGCAGATTGCTCCCATTTTCATGAAAACGGTCACTTTTGGAGAGACAAAACCAGATTGGATTGTCTTGAGTTTGGTTCAACTGGGAAATCCCAATATTTCCCATTAGGCATGCAGCTGAAATGCTGAACAAATGCCTTGTCACATCACTGGAGAAGGGAATAGAGAAGTGAGATTTACAGGATAAGAACTATGCACAGAAATACAAAAATTAAAATGTTCTACAGCCTGCCTGCTGCAGCAGTTTAGTTTAAGAAAGGAGCTTTTATTCAAACAGGGTAGCAGCCAGATTTATAGGTGATATGAACTATTCTCAGCCAAGACTGGAAAGACATTCAAAGTTCAGGGGCACAATCCCCTACAGCTTTTTCTCATGCACAAGTGCAGTTGACTTGAAAAAGAGTGTTTTGGCAGGAAAAATAACTTTTGTTCAGAGTTTATGTTTAGCAATAAAGGAGAAATAGCTTTAGGCAGATCATATGGCAAGGAAAAAGACTCCCAAACAAAATGTGTTACATTGCTAAAAATTTGTTTTAAAATATACAGTACCTCAATTAATACTCAGAAGTTGTATAAGAACTTTCTTGAAAAAGTACAGAAAAGCAAATAATGGTAGGAATCTTGGGCCAAGAAGTAGATCTCTGGTACTATGTATTCTTCAACAACTGAGTGATCCAGATGGTGATTCTCAAGCTTTGGGTTTTGTTACCAGTCCAGTTTCATACTTGATAAAAGAAACCACTTTATGTCTCTCTGCTAACCTCTGCTCTAAACATATTATTCTTTTTGGCTGTTTGGCGTGGGAATGAGTCAAATTTAATTCTCAGAATGATTAAGAAGTGTTTTGAGGTGTTTAGAAGTCACAATTAGATTTGAAAGAGTCCTTTAATTTCATGGCTTTTGGTACCTAGAGGTAGAGTTTCAGAGTCAGGGGCATCTAAATTGGTGATATAATACCAGAAGAAATGAAAGGGAAAAGTAGAAGGACTCTTGTAGATTGGCGATAGGTAAGTTAGTTCTCATTTTACATACACACACTCACACTAATTTCTGGCAAAAGCACAAAATGGAGAGCTGGCTTTAGAAACAGTCTTAACAAACCTTAATAATTGTAAACTGTACATCTGAATAACTTCTGTTCTGTTTTCTCTATCCTGTTATACTGCCATTGTGCGTAGGATACCATTATCAGATAAGAGGATATATTTGAGTTCAGCAAAAATATGTGGAATCTTGCATTCTGAGTCAAATTGTGTACTGCAACAAGGTAATGTGGGCATCTGTGTGTTTTTATTTTTAAAATTTTTTTAAATTATTTTTTGTTGTTGAAAATCCCTCTTTGAAAGCATTTTAGCTTTTTGCTTCCTTTCAGTTCATTTTCTTCCCTCACAAGTATATTCTGGCTTTGCATCTGTTCTTCCAAGTTATTGTCCTGGTTCCTTGTGATAAGGCTGGTATCAACCTCACCATGTCTTCAAGAGCCTCCCAGGAGAGGAGGTGGTGTTTGTCAAAGCAAAACTAAACTATGCAGATGATAGGGCCTCCTGATGCCTTGCTGAGTTGAAAGCAGTGCCATTTATCCTTTCACCCTTTGATAGTCACTTCCTCATTTTCTTTGCTAATGCATTAAAACTGATGGAATTATCAGGAACTGTGCAGGAAAGGGCTGTATGATAATTTATTTTTATGTAAATATGCATACACAGACACACAAACTCACGCTGCCTCCTTTGTTTGTGGTTCCAGGCTGAGCCTGTGAGCAGAAGGATCAAGTGTTTCCCGAACTCCATGGCTGCGTTGTTTCTGAACAGCATGTTTCATTTAATTAAGACACAAATGATGTTGTGCCAAAGCTATTATGACTGCTGCATATATCACAATTAAATAAAGCCCACAGAAGCAACTACTGCAAAGTCGCATTTCCAGGCATAGACATATATTCCTTTATCTGTAGACAGACAGTTTACTGTTCACAGACGTACCACCACACAGGGTGTTCCTCAGGCAAGCTTTCTGCGTATTCCTGCCCCTTTTTCCTCCCAAAATGCCAAATATGTCTGGCCCCAGTTTCTCCCTTTCTCCTCAGATTCAATGTGTTTTGCTAGGTGGACAGGAATGGGACGTGGCTGAAGTGTCCAGTTGGGATAGTCTGGAAAATGAGAGAAAAAAAAGAGACACAAACACAAAACCTTGTTGAAGTTGAGAGAACAAATAAATCAGTCTGAGGAAGTGCCTTTGGACAAGCCACTGAGCATGGTGTTGCAGCAGCCTGGTGTGTTACCATCTGGGAGAGTTCAAACAGGCTGTAAATCCCAGGCCCTCCAGGCTGTGGGAAGCTGGCTTGGAGAATTTCTTGTTTTCTTTCTTGGGAGGTAAAGTAGAGACTGGCTAGCTGATGCTGTAAGCATTCCCTGCTGGCTGATCAACATCAGACAGAAGAATTTTCTTAACCTTCAGCCAAAGAGGAGGGCAGACAGTTTACAAGAGAGAGAAAGAGTTTGCTGAAATAAAGGACAGAGCTGACAGAAGAAAAATCATGTTAGTTGGAGAAGACAATGGGCAGAAAGACAAGGATTTGAATCTTTTTAAGCTGTGTTACACTGAGCACTGAAAGTCCTCAGACCAGGTTTTAGAGGAGCTTCATGATTTCAATGAGATGGACACACTGAAAACCTTCCTGTAGATTCTGGACTACCTAAAAAAATCCAACTGAGCCATTCCATGAAAGAGCTGGGCATAAAGATGAATTAATGGGGAACCTTAGGCAGTCTTGAAGGGTGTTCAGGGTGATTTTGTCTAGTGACAGAAGCAGTGTACATCCATGCTGCTGTATTCAGGTGGGAGCAGCCTAGAGACAGCCGGCAGAATGTACCAAGCATAGGAATGTACCTAAACTCCTATAAACCTTTAATTTCATTCCCTTGTCAGAATACAGAAGAGAGCACTTTTTGGCACTAGGTCTCTATACTGGGATATCCTTTGTAGGGTAACTACAGGCCAGTGGAACTGGAGAAATCTCATACAACTGCTCCTGCTCAGAATATTTGGAATTCAGGGATGTTGGCTGCAGGCTTTCTTTTCTAGTGTCAGTGAAAGCCCTGCTCTCCAGAGGTAGCCTTAATCACCAAGCTCCAGGAAGGCTTGTGCAAGGCTTACCTTCCTTGTGAAGTTTGGCCATTGCCTGCGTTCCATTCAGGAATTCAGGAGCCCTCAAAATGGGAGCAGACCAAGCAAGAGACCACGAGTTAGGCGTGATATGAGCATCTGTCAGGTAGGGCACCAATCTGCGTTCTTAGGTTTGGCTGCCCATCCAACACACAGCCTTGGAGAGTAGGTACTCAGCCCCTGAATGAGAAAGTGCCAGAGCACATGTGGTAGTCTAACCCTGGCTGTAGGAAATGCTGCTATTCAAAATGGAAGCCCTCTGTTCTTGCAGGCAGCTGTCAGGCCTGGTAGTTATTGGCAAAAGGAACCTCTGAACTGCATTTGGATCTGGATGCCAGTAAACCACTGCAAGGTCTCCTTTTAGCGCTACATCTCATTCAGTGTGTTTTTCCTGAATTCACTTAATTTCTGGTCTCCGTATCTTGTAACTCATCTTAAGTTCTTCCAGTTCCCATCAGAAATCAACACCTGGAGTCTGAAGCTATTGTAATCCTGATACTGTGACCCAGTGCTCATTTTCTTTCCACTGATAGCTCCAACGTTTCACTGGGGTAGGAAAATTAACCTCACATGTAGATAAAAGTTTCTGGAAAGTCAGTGTCTAGTTTCTCCCTTGGATGTCAAATCTTCTAGGAATGTAGCCATCATCTGTTGAAAATGAAACAATTTTCTCCACAGGAAAGAAAATCAAGCAGTGCAGTGTGAGGTGGAGTCCTTCCCAGTCCACCAGAGATCCTCGCCCAAGTCTAGCTTTCATTTGAGTGCTTTTTTCTACCCACTCATTTCCCACTGTGTGAACTGCACATCAGGAGGATCTGAGGAAAAACAGAGAGATCAGAAGGGATTCAGACAGGGAAAGATGAAGCTGCCTGTGTGTGACAGCATTGTGCAACAGGACACTGGGCATTAGTCACTGTGAGACCAGGAAAGCCAGTACAGTACCATTAGACAACTGGTTTTGGTGCAAAGGACCAATAAAGGGGAGGATGTGAACAGAAAGGAACTGTTTTCTGCAGCTTCCAGATTTGCAGCCACTTTTTCTGTGCCCTTGTGTTAAACTGACAGCACCTCACTGGAACCAATGGTTTACTGGAAAGGATATGACACCCAGTGAAATGCTAACAATGCAAAAAGAGAATGGATGTGATGAGCCACAGTAGCTCACCTGGCTGTTTCAGGAACAGGACCTTTTGAGAGACTAAGGCTACTTGCAGGGAAGCACTGAAATAAAATCAGATTTTAAGTAAACAACCCTGCATCCTCTACTCTGATTTCACAGTTCTGTAAAGGACAACACATTGCTGACCTAGTCCTGTATTTTTGATTCTGTGTTTTTATCATTGGTTTTCAGATCAAACCAGCTCATAGAAATGAAATAAAAATGCTGTGAGTAGTTCTGGCATGGGCAGTCAGGCAAGGGTGCTTTGTTGTGAGCGGCATAATTTAGTGCTAATACAGAAGTTAATGTTGTCAACTACAACAACAGAACAGACCTTTAATTTCATTAGGAAAAAGAGGGAGTGCTGTACTGCCCATTGCACTGAGGGCTTTTGTGGTCCAGGCTGACTGGTTAGATCAAATCACTTGAACAATGTCCAACACCATCCACAACAGTTTAAGTATTTAATCTGAGATGTGGGTGGGATTTTTGTGCTAGCCTAAAACTGAGATTACAGAATCCCAGAAGAGGTCAGGTTGGAAGGCACCACACTGGGTCATCTGGTCCAACCTCGTGGCCCAAGCAAGGTCATCCCAGAACACATGGCACAGGACTGTGTCCAGATGGCTCTTGAATATCGACAGTGAGGGAGATCCTCAGAACTGCTGCTTATGTTATAAACACAGCTAAATCCAGCAAGAATTTCTGTTTGACTGATCCTGACAGACTTTTAAACATATAAGGCTTTATTTCTAGGTGCACCTTGCTGAATTTCTCTCATGACAGCACTGAGAAGTTCCCTTTTGAAGTGCCTCCAGGATCCACACATTAGACATTGCTGCACCTAAGGGTGTGGGAGATAGTTTGTAGGGCTGAGGCTGGCATCTATGAAATTGTGGTAGCTTTTATTCATCATGACCAAAACTTGCTACTATGCCTCAGGTCGTTGCTCAGCAGGTCTAACCCTTACTGAACACACTGAATTTCTTCTCTCTGTGAGACAGATGGAGGATTCTCTTGTACATTTAATCTGGCAGGGATTTTGGAGGCCAGACATGTACACCAAACCAAAATAATAGAGCAGTAGCCACTGATAGGCAGGGAGTGGAAATCTCTTGTTAAAAACTGCAGCATTGTAGGGTATAAATTCTGTTCAGGTTCTCTTCCCCCAGTTGCAGATGGTCCTGGGAGCAGAAGCTGGTGCTTGGACCACAGAGAGGCAGAAAGCATTCTTGTCTTCATGGACCTGAAGTACTGAATTGTTTTGCTGCTCTGTGCTCCCTGAAAGACGCTGTGGGATCTGCTTCAAGGCCATCAGCTCTAGATGTAAAAGTGCCTGCTTCCTCATGCTGAAACAAATTAGTTCTCTGTACTGTGAGAATGAGAAGGCTAGGGCTGAGGAAATTGAATTAGAGAGGCAGGTAATAGAGCTGAAAGGGTGCACAGACCAAATCAGCACAGCTACAGCTAACTCACAGTTACATCCCGGCTACTCACTGCCCGGCTGCCCAAACTTCCTGCCTTCTCCTGGGATCTGCAGGATTTCTAAACAAGTGTGGGGTTGATACAGAAATATGCTGAAGCTCCAGAAAAATTCCAGGACTCAGAAATTTGACACAGAATATAGAAGTAGTCGTTGTGCCCTAATGTCACATTCATCCTACAAGGCTGAGCTCCCAGCTGGTGCATCCTCTCTCAGCTCCAGAAATAGGTGATTTATCCCAGCTCATGTGTCCCACCTGAGAGGCTTTTTTCCTGAGTAAGCTTCCTTGTGCCTTTTATAACACTGTTCTAAGTGCAGGTGAGATAATGAACATATCCTTGGCTCATTTGCTGCCCTAATCACCGATAAGCAATTGAAATGGTGGTGGGACTCTTGGGCCTTGGGCTTTGTTGATCCTAGTTGGTGCCTTCCAAGTCAGAATATTCTGTGATTATTTGGGAGCAATTTAAGAACTCCCTTCTCTCATAAAATAACTGCTTTATTGCATGTCGTGATATTAAAGGAATTAAAGTAAGTGAATGTCTACCCCGCCTATCAATGTTCATAAAACTTGTTATGGGCAAAAAGAGAACACACCACTGACATAAAGCCAATAATTATTATTATGAATAATAACAATAAAATCTTTATTGTGTTAGTGGTAATTCTAAAAGATTTTCATGAGCTTAGGTTCAATTATTACAGAAAAATAAAGGAAAATAAAGACTGTTATTATGTAAAAAGCTCAGTTACACAAAAGAGTGGTACTGCTTCAATAGGATGAGCTTTATTTTTTCCTCCTTGCCATTCTGATTATTTTGATTCACCTTGGGGGAGCAATTTTTTACATTTTCTGATATTCAGCCTCTGCCATGCCTCGTACCTACCCCATAACTTCCCCTCTGTTACCACTGCTCTCCTTCCATGCCTGCACTGCTTTGTACCACTCCATACAGTCATAAATCCTTACACTGCTCTAGAGTAATAAATGCCTCATTCTCCACAAAATAACTCCCTCTTACTGCCACCTTGCCCAGAAACTGTGGTTACACTGTACAAAGATTGGTAAAAGTAAGACAGATTGGCCACAGCCAACTGGCCACTAAAAATCACTGTTAGGGCTAAAACAAGTTAAAACAAAGCTCCAGCGACATCAAGATGAAATGGAACAAAGGAAACCTGACGTGCCTCAGTCGTGTGGCCTCCCAAGGGCAGAACATAGTCCGTGGGCTGCTACTATTAATAGCAACAGTACGTTTCCTGGCCTATAGGTCTGCAATAAATATAATTTCAGAAAGGGACAACACTGTCAATAGGAACGGCTAAGTTTTCAGATGGTTCTGAAGCTTATAATAAATCTTTCAACATCAGGATTTTTTTCCTCTTTGCAAGCTGCAAGAATTGTCTGTTAGCACAGCTGGTTAATAATTCCATTTTTCATTTTTAACTTGGAAGTATTTATAGCCTGTGATCATGTATCTCATGTGGATGTGCTCTGTTTATACAGTAAATAAATTTAAAGCCCTTAATCTCTGCTCAGACAATTTGTTTGTGTCATTTTTCTTCCCCTTGTTTCATATAATTCGGGTGTTTGTTGTGAAAAGCACATAACTGCCATCATTTTGGGTTTGCTTTTTTCAACAGCTTTATAACCTCATAAATACTTATCATTTAGCTGCTTGCTAAGAGGAAACCACTGACGTGAACAGATTGACAGCAGCCTTTTCACTGCCCCTGTGTTCAGGTAATAACATTACTGTATTTTTTCTCTCTGGTCTCCTGACACATCCATGTGATTTGATGCCCATTTCAATTATTTCTTCTCTTATAATATGCTGTTCTGTTTCAACATAATTTCCATTGCATCCTCATGCCCTTCCTCATTGCACTCCCTGCTTTACAAGGCAGGACTGTGGCTGTAACGAGCTGGCAGCCTATGATGGTCAAAGCTAAGTTTTAGCTGCTCCTAGTTTTCCATGTGCCTGACAGAGAGTTGGGATCGCTCATCTCTGAGGCTGTCCTGGATCTTTCTGAAAAAAGTAAACAAAAAAACCGAAGAAAACCAAAAAAAACAAAAAAACCAACCAACCAAATAAAAAAAAACCAAAAACCAACAACAAAAAAGTTTTTTAAGTCATGGGTGAAGAACTGCTCTACAAGGTGTTGTCAACCCACTCATCAATTCTGACCTGTCTGGGATCAAACTCCATTATAAAAGCTTTTCTGTAAATGCTTTCTGAAAATGTTGTGGGTTTAGTCAGTCCATAGATTTCTTTATATTTATAAAATTTCTTTATATTTATTTATTTTCCCCTCTGATCTAAATGGCACCTGAATGCATTTAAAATTGTACAGCCCCATCCAATCATTAAGCTAATTAAAGCAAGGCATTGGAGTTTTAAGCAGTCTAATTATTTGTGGTGCTGCTAATGACAGCATATTAACTGGGTCCTGAGATGACATGAGACAGTTTTCTGTGTTTATTTTATGTCACTTTGCTACCTTACAACGTGCTGATCCTGTGGTTTGCTCAGGATGGGTAACTTACATACTTATCACAACAACATTTGCACAAATTACTCTATTTCTGTCAAAATCCTGAATTACTATCTGATTAATTTGCATTAATTGACTTAATCTGTATTGAAAGGGGACATTGATACTAAATTTTGTCACTGCTCTGAGCAGCAAATGTGGACGTGTGGATTCAGAGATTGCAATATCCCTCAACATAAAAGCAGTGGAGACATCATGTCTGGCCAGCTGAATTCCCCTCTCTCCTTATGACATTGATAATTAATTGTTGAATAGGTGAGCAAATTATTGCAAAAATTTTGTAACCTCCAGGCTTCCTGCAAGATAAGCCCTGATCCTTCAGTTACCTTGGAGGAGGTGGGCCCTCAAACTCAGCATATCCACCGGGAAAAATGAAAGGCATAACAGAGAAAAAAGGTGGAAAACCTGCATGTTTTTCCCTTAGCGAAAAAGTGTTAGAATTTAATTTCTTTGGAGCTGAAGGAATGAATGAATGAATGAATAATAATAATAATAATAATAATAATAATAATAATAATAATAATAATA
>JANPWX010019930.1:32199-113668 GCA_024734555.1 Trochalopteron elliotii
AATAATAATAATAATAATAATAATAATAATAATAATAATAATAATAATAGAAATGTGACATTAGATGTTTTTGTGAGTGCTTGAAAGTACAGCATAGTTGTTACACACTGGGCTCAGATTTGGGGGAAGACATCACAGTGCATAACAAAGTCTGCTCACTGTCTTCTGGACATCAACATTTGCAGACATAAAAGGGGTCATACATGGCATGACTCTTGTTCAGTTCAGCAGAAGTTTGACAGAAAGCAGGCAGAGAGATAAGGACTGGAAAAAGTGATAAATCACTGACTCAACCCTGTCAGTAAACAACCCTGGGCTCACATACTACTGCTCTCCCCTTTCTTCTCTTTAAACTTGCAGGTGAGTGGAGTCTGAGTTTGTTCCTGTCTGGACATCACACATGACATGGTTGTGTGGATATCCAGTTGTCCTTGACAACTGGAAAAAAAAACCTCTTCCAGGACCTTTTCTGACCTGGAAGAAAATTACTGCAGCTCAGTAAAAAGGGAAACTTGGATTTTTTTTCAGCTGCAAAAAGCATCAAGCACCACTAATATTTCAGAAATAAAAGTAACTGTGAAGTCTTCTAGAAGGTAACAAAACTCAAAAAAACTCCCTCTGCCCCTGTTTCATGGCTGTGAAACCAGAGTGAGGTGTGACATGAAGAACACTGCACTGATGTTTTGCCTTTATAGAATTTTAAGTGCAGACAAAACCTTTATTTTAGACAACTCCAGAAGTGTTTGCACTTTAGACCTGCCAGCAGTTTCAAACAATGTAAGAGCAATACCACAGGAGTACAGTTTTGCTGCTTTTCCCTCCTCCCACAAACATACTTTCTCACAAATTTCACTTGGCTTGCTTGCTCCTGAAAACACGTGAACACTTCAGCCTGTAGCTTAATGCTTGGGAAACGCTGAATTTTGTGAAAGCTGTAAGCTCTGCACAGCTTGAGTCCCAAAAATCACCCACTTACTTGGGGAATGTCAAGTGTGTCAAGTCACAGATCAAACCTTCTTAAAAAATTTAGCACGCAGAAGCAAAACTACTTCAAACATAATAACAGAAATTCAGAACTTATAAAACTGCTGTAGTGATGGCTCAGTTCATCAGCTGGGTAAAGCTGTTGTTTTAGGTGACAGGCAACTGAAAATTATGTACAAGAGTATCACGTCCCCCAAAATCAGCTGCTCGCCAACCTCATGTACAAAAATCATTCACAGAAGTCCAGTCAATTGTTAGACAGTAAAATGAAAACCTGTCTTTAAAGCTAATTTGCTTTATTTGGAGGGAACAGTTAATGATATAAAGACCTCTCAGTCAGCACGATGCAAGCTGTTTAAAATTTATAATATGGGAAAACAAAGTTACCTGTATTAAAGAGTTATAATAAATCACATGAAATGGAATAAAATATTAAATATCTGTACACATTGAGTTGTCTGATTTATATATAATCTCTATAAAATATGTCTTGCCTTTCAATTAATGGAAACTACTTGCACATAACGTGTCGCGGTGTCAGTGTCTCTTTGCCTGGGCCAGCCCTGGCACCACAGCAGGAAGGGGCACGGCTCGGTAGCTGAATGAACCTTGCCCATCCCGTGGGTTCTGGTTTGCCCACAGAAGTGAAGCGGCAGCAGGAAAGAAGGAGAGAGAGTCTGCTCAAGGTTCAGCCACTGGCTTTATTCATCCCACAGTGGGGATAACCTCAGCTCAGGTTGTCTGCCTCTGCGGAGACCCCTTGCCAGTAGGGGCCCTAAGCAGAAAGAGAGGCAGGGCACCCGAATGTAACATCTTTTATTGGGAGGAAGAACCCGGGAATGGGTTTAACTGAGGACAAATCAGGGATCATGTGGGTATGGCTCTGCAGGTAAATGACACATATTACAACAAATCGATAACTCAGGCAGAGAGACAGCCAAAGTCTTGTCCAATCACTCAACACCCTCACTGGAACATTCTAGACTTTTGGGAGAGGCCTCAAAGTGATAGACAAGACCCAGAGGCTGTATAACTTATGATTGACACATAACAAGGGTTGGGGTAAAACCGAGAGGGGTTAAACATGGGTTAAACATGGGACAAACCATTACAACTTATAAAAACAACATAAAACAAGGAACAAATACATACATAAAACTGATAAAACCAAAACCACACCACTACAATAATGGGCCTTTCAGAAACCCACTCAATCACGTATGTGTGCTACTCAGAATAGAATTGGTCTCAGGATTTTGTTTTAAAGGTGATGCCTGAAAATAAATAGTGAGAGTTTTTGACTTCACAGAGGTCTTAAGATTTAACCCAAATCATGACCTCATGGGTAATGCCCTCAACTTGGTTTTCCTTGGGTTATTTTGTGCTCTGGTCCAGTTAGCAATATCCTTTGTGTCATTCTCCTCCCCATTTCTATGTCTTCTATCTATTTGGTAAAGGTTTCTCACCACTAAAAAAATCCAAGTCACATCTATTTAAAGTGAGTTAATAGTGGTGAAGTCCTTAGAGGACCTGATGAAAATATTATCTTCCAATCAAAGAAAGTTGCATCAGTAGGATTCCTCCAAATTATAAAAACTGTTCTGTTTATGGTTCAGGTGTTTATTGAGAAACGAAAATATTTCCAGCATTGTCCATTG
Organism: Trochalopteron elliotii; assembly: GCA_024734555.1. Taxonomy (NCBI): domain Eukaryota; kingdom Metazoa; phylum Chordata; class Aves; order Passeriformes; family Leiothrichidae; genus Trochalopteron; species Trochalopteron elliotii. The sequence continues at coordinate 34,842 of JANPWX010019930.1, forward strand.
TCCAGACTGAGAAAATTTAATAATCACCTCTGTGAAATTAATTTTCTAATCACACTCCTTAGCTCAAAAAACTTTTCCCTTGTCCCTCCTAGGCTTCATTCCGAGTTGTACTAATGCAGAGGAAAACGACAGTAAAAGCCATGCAGTATGCGCTGACAGGTCATGCATTATACATGGAGAAAAATAGAGCAAGAGACTCTTCAATTCCAATTTGAAACAACCTCTTTGGAGCAAATCTATTTTCCATCTCCAGCAGTTCTCAACTAACCTGCCTGAAGCCAAGCTATATAAAGCCTGTACAGATGTGCAAATTCAGTTTGAATAATTAACTGCAGCAGATGATGACTCTGTGTTACAGTGATTGTAGTCGTTGAGTGCAAAAGTTCATGATAATAATTCAGAAGCAGTTTAGGGAAATTTGATTCCCTGCCAGAGCTGCACACCAAGAGGAGAGCAGGCTCTCTGAAGTTTCTGAGTCAGCCACAGATCTGTAGAAATCGGGTTAATAAGGCACTCAGAACAGTGCTCTGAGGCATGACCTGCTGTTCTTGAAATCTTGGCTCTGAGGTGTATTACAGGTAAATATCTTTAATTTCATTAGAAAAGAACAATTATGGAGGGGTCAGTGAGGGCAGGTGGAATACGTCTGTCTCAGCAGAACTGACTTCTGTGAGCTGAGTTTTTTCCTAAAGCAGAGGCACAAATGTGGTAAAATTCAGGTGGGAATTAGGAGTAGATTAGGCTTCCTCCATTCCACTTTTCCAAATCTGTTGAGAACCCAGCCTTCTCAAACAAATATGACAAGGAACCACACACTGATGAACTCAGGGTAAAAAACCCACCATAATTATAAAAGTAATTTGGTATTAGTCAAATCCAAACCAGGTGCTTAGAGCTCTATATCCATAATGATAAATCCTGGTGTCTGATGAGCATTAACAGGTGGAAGAGGTGATCAAAACTGTATCAAGACACACTGTGTAAAGCTGTACCACTCATTTATAGTGCCATCAGCTTATTTGCACATGAGTTGTGCTAATATTACTTAATAATTCTCCTTTGCAATGGGTCTCCTAGGGATGTTTGGGCTTCATTACTTCATGTGATCTGAGATTCATCAGCTCTGAGAAGTTCTGGGATGAGAATGTGAAGACAGAAATCGTAAAGGGTTGAGAACAGCAACATATTTCCAGCAAGAAAAGACGCAGGTCTTATCTGTTGTTGCCACCATTTAATGACTGTGGTGATTAAATTGCCTAAACCATGAGTCTATCTGTTCTTTATATATTTATCTTGCCATTATATTGTTAGTATTATGTACATAAAATCAGTGTTTTATTGTAAGAACCACTGTCATTGTATCATCATGAAAATTAAGAATGATTTCCCAATGACAGAGAAATACATTAATTAATGTAGGAAATTATGTCATTACAGGCAGGGGAAAAACAAAACTAATAATTATAAAAGAAATAATTTTCTTGCTTTTCAAGTATTGAAAAAACCTTTCTGAATACATAAACAGCTACAAAAATTGAGCTAGCTGTTATTTCCTTTTTTGTGGTTTCCACACATCAAACCTACTATATAGTGCTCCTAAAGACATAACTTATGCCCAGATTATAAACTTGTGCAAGAAGGTATTTGAACCTAGATAAAGTAATTCCTGATATTCAGACATTTGGAGACAAGAAGACAACTGTTTTCCCAATTTCACTTACATACACAAAACCAGTATTGGATATGAATGTGTGCTACTATTCTTTTTTTACTAAAATTTCCTTGGCTAAAATGACTTTAAAATAATATTGTGCTCAGAAATGCAATTAAAAGTTTGTGTGAATGCATTCCAATATGTGAATTTTGTTAATTATTGACTTCCATTGCATCCTTGATGATTATCTGTTCAGCTGTTAAGTTTGTACAATTAGTCACCAAAATTAGCTGTTACTATAGAAGCTGTCAATCTCTAACTGTTCATCTCTCAGCTATAAAATTTGAAGATGTGAGCATTAATCCATACTTTAAGTGCAGTTACATCTTTGGTAATTCATTTCACTTTTTAAAATTATGGATGGAACCTGAGATTGCCAACATACAATAGTGTGGAAATTGACTCCAGTGGTGAACTTTCTGTCCCAGAGTGAGGAAACACCAGGAGGATATTGCTACCTGTACTGAATTCTCTCCCAAGTGACATTTAAAGTATATCATGCTAAACTGTGGGAAAAAAAAAAAAAAAAAAAAAAAAAACAAACAAAAAAAAAACAAAAAAAAAAACCAAAAAAAAAAACCTACCAAAAAACTGTCATAATATTTTATTTCTGACGTTTCAACCCTGAGAAGGTGTTTCATTCACTAACCCCTGACTTGAACAGTTTTCACCCTGGCTGCTGTAATTTGACCTCAAACACAAGATCACGTTATTGACTTAGAGATTCTGCTGTGACAGAAAACGGCAAAGGTAGTTCTTGGGAAATGAGAGTAAATGCAAAAAGTGCCCTCTGAGCTGTTAAAGAGAAAGGAGGTAAAAGAAGATGATGGGAAGGAGAGTTGAAGAGGAGGGAGGAAATAATGTTAGTGAAATATTAGAGCCATAAACAGAGCATAGCTAGAACTGTTAAAATAAACAGTAGTATTCATTCATGTTAGAAATGAATCTCAGCCAAACCAAACGGGCTCTAAGACCTTTAATCTTGATCTCTGTGGCACCACCTTGTTTTCCTCTCCAGCCTACAACTGCAATGCATCAAACCTCCCTGGAAATTTGCAGCTGCATTGCGCCTGTCCAGCCTTCATCCTCCTCTGGACAAACACTTCTTTCAAAAATCCAAAACACATCGAAGTTGTCATCCAGGACCCTGAGAGCCTTCTTTGTTTCCCTGGGCTTGTTTGCAGATGTTTGGTGGTATGTGGGGTGCTAGGTCTCATTCACTGAAGATACTCTGTGAAATACAGAGCATACAATCCATCCCATTGTAGTCTGTTGTGAGGTATGGCAAGGACCTCATGAACACAGTTGGTTCTTTTATTTCTATTTTCCTACAAAACATCCATATTAGACATTCTGACAGTTTCAGGGGTTTTATTACTTTCCTTTTCGCAGGTGTTCTTGGAATGAGAGAAAAAAAATATCTTTCTCTGGGAGTGGTGACTCTGGGATGATTAACAAGGGAAAATCCAAGTTTAGTCTACAGTCACTGGACATCAATATCCACATCAACTCACAGCCTGAGGATTCTGACACTACAATTTGAATTTTACTGCAGTGGGTGCTACATTGGGCATCAGAAGCTCCTGTGGGAATCCAGCTGGTGGCTGAATGGATTCTTTATTCTTCTGCTGAGGTTTCTTTTAGACTCACTAACATTGCTCCAAATTCAGCAGATTTAATGCTGTGGTTTAAATAATTTCAATGACATTCTGTTGCCTCCAACTGTTGCATCATAAATTTCCCACATCTTCTAAGCCAGTCACATTGTTATGTTCTAATTTCGCCAAATTTTTCACTATTGCCATTGTTAACAAATTGATCTGCACTGGTGAAAAAATCAGTACACAATGGTTTATTCCAAATTTAGCTCTTTTGGTAAGGATAAGAGACACCAATGCAGTGAGCTGGGAATGAGGTCAAGCAGCACAGACTGCAGTATGTCTGTTAGCCATGAAATAAATTGCATTGTTGATAATAATTCCTAAGCTTATGCAGGCTCTATCCAGACAATGCGCTGCCACATTGTGAAAAAATATTCTTTTAAAAATAATTAAGAGCCTATGTTTTACCTATATCTTAATTATAGTTCTGTTTTATATTTAACCAGTCAGATCACTTCTCCTCCTTTCACTGCATATATTGAAAGCATGACTTCTCTGCCTCTGCTTACTTTACTTCATTCCCATTAGAATTTAATCTGTGGTAGCTGTGAAGATTCAGTTTAATAGTTTACTGCCATTTTGAAAAAAAATTGCTTGAGTAGTTGTTTGGATTGTTTTCATTTGTTTTATTTTCCCTACTATATTCTTTAAATCAAGAAGCACAGGCAGTGTATGATCCACTTCTACAGGGAAGGGTATTCCCTTTTATATGTACATATATTTTTACTGGCATGGCCTAGGGTGGAAAGGCTCCAAATACAGCCAAGGAAGTGGTGCAGAATTTTTGGTCCTACGTCAGGATAGGTTGGAAATTTGGTCTGGGTCCAACACCAAAACAGCAAAGCAAATTGCTCTGTGCAAAGCAAATTTTTCAGGTGTTTCCATTGGAAATTATTACTGTTTCTGGACACTCCTTAGCACCAAACAAAGCACTTTGTGAAGATGTAAAACATCTTCCTTCTTTTAGGAGCATTTTTAAAGAGTTCAACATAAGTTGTTTAAAGGGGGGCAGTTAAAATTTTAGGGACAGGTTCACTCCAGACTCAGGTCCTGAAACTCAAGAGCCCAGGTTTAAGATACTTAGGTGATTGCAGTCATACAATATCAGGTGTTGCTTTCCTCTTAAGAACTAAATTTTATTCCTTTTTTTGGTAGTATCTAAGAATTGAACCTGTTCAATGAGATCTTTTTTTACTGTGAGAACATGGCCTTTTAGCAAGCAAGCACAGTGGTCTTTTAAAAAAATTTAGCAGGGAAGGAAAATTTACAAACATAAACCCACATACTGCTGAGCCAGCTTCATGGTCTTCAGGCTCTTTACTGAACTCCCAGTTTCTTTTTGCCCCTCCAAATATAAGTTCCACATTCACAGCTTCATTGAATTTTGGCTGTGAATGCAGAACTCAAAGCAGTAGACTGCATTCTGCAAATCCAGCCCTGAAACTGAAATTTCCAGGCCCCCTTTCCTCATGACTGCTCTAGCATGAGAGAACATCACTAGCTGGAAACAAATGACAAAACCAAATGACAATTACTGTGTGAATTAAATTATTTCAAGACATATTTTGTGGAGCATAATAAAAGTAGAACTTGTGGAAAGCACTGTAGCTCCATAGCAATTTGGGAACTGGAAAGGAAACCACCTCCGTTTCCTTATATCTTCTAGAGAGAGTGAGATATAAAGATTAATGATATTTAATTAATAATAATTAAATTAATGTGCCTCTTTAGTCAAACTAAGCTGCTTTGCTTCCGCTGGGAAAACTGCAGATGCAATGGAGTGTCCCAGAAGAGGAGTTTGAAGTCTGCTCTGGAGCTTTTAAGAAAAAAGGTACAGGAAAAAACTGTAAGTGAAAGATAACCCCACTTCACATCCAGACTCGTGGTAACTGTTGTCCTGTTCCCAGAACTTTACTTCTCTCTGGATTACTGTGCTGGCAGGCATGGGTTCAGGCAGAGGAAAATCACTTTTCTTCATTTCCACTGCACCAAATCCAACAGAGATTGAAACAGAGATTGAAAATACTCTTCTGAGGGCGTTTGAAGGCTCTTCAGCTGCCTTCTTGTTTAAAAAATAATTAATGTATTTCAAAGGGGAAATGGCTCTCAAAGGCTCAGTTCTTATTTTTCTTATTTACTACTCAGGTATGTGCCTTATCACTCTAGGCTTTGATGTTTACATGTAATACTTCATGACTACTAATTGTGCATGTCAGTCTTCATGGGACAGGTCTCCAGTGTGCCATTTCCTGTGAAATATGAGTGTGAAAACAAAGCAAATATAATTGTTCCAGGAAATTGTCCTTTCTTGATCAAAGGGAAGCTTTTAAAGATGAGTTTTTAGTTACTTACACAGCTTTTTTTTTTTTTTTTAAATAAATTTCAGTTACCAAATTCATGTTAGTTTACATAATTAAAAAGGAAATAATTAAAAGATTGAAAATGTTCCTGGAAAAACAGCTGCCAGATGGGCTGAAAATTGTTGCAGAGGATAATTTTTTCAAACATCTGCCTCAATCTTGACCTTTGGAAGAGGAGAAAACACACTGCTGATAAGGATTGAAGGATTGAAGTTGTTATGCTACATCAGTTAACCAAATTAAGTAATTGGACACATTTGCAGACTATAGAGAAGAGTGAAATCCTGTGATGAATACATGATTGTCAGGATTATTTTTTTCAAAATAACTTAATTAAAATGTTGGTTTCTTAGTAAGAAGGCTGGTAAGACAATTATTTGGAAAGTCCTATAAACCCTGTTCAAGACATACAAAATACAGGTATCAATCCTCTACATCTTTCCTATCTCAAAGTACATTTCAGCTTTTTATGGCTGAACATTTAAGGCTTTTTAACAGACAGAAGAAAAAAGAATTACTTTTGGGTCTTACTCTATGGATTTCATGTCTTTTCACGAGAATTGAAAAAGTAGAGATTTACGAGTCTCTGAAGGCCCTGCATTTCACCAGATTCAGCCTGTGTGTTAAATAAAAACTGATTAAATCCCTGTGTGAACGATCTCAATAAAGATATGTGGTGTTAGATCTGTGTAGTCCAATATCTCTTGTGTCTTTGTTGGATTTTTCCTGACTTTCTCACAATCTACTCTACAGAATCGACCTATTTTTCCTTTCCTTTCTCACCATGTAACATTTTTTTTTTTTTTTTCCTCATGATCCAGCTGTGCGCCAGCAGTAGAGGAGCTAATTGTGGTCAGGGGTTATGCATATCACCTGTGTGGTATGGATATACATCCCATAAAGTTACCTTTTGTGGTGAGACAGAGGTTTGGGGAAAGCCAAAGCCATCTTTGACGATCTTTGACAATGCAGGTTTTGTGTTTGCTGGGTTATCTTTCCCCTGTCCTAATATTTCAGATGACTTCAGATGAATTCAGAAGGTAACAACCATATGAGAAGCCAGGAAGGGTGTATCAGATGTGGTGGTATCTTTGTCTCTAAATGTTTTACTGAAATATGTGCAAGCATGCCATCTCACACAAATAATGGGAAAGTTTCTGATTCAGATCTACCCATTCCTTTGCTCCATAAAATGTCATATCTTTCTGATGAGGCCAGAGGAGTGGGAGATTAGTCTGCATGGTTAGCATTCTGTCATACTGAAAGATATTTCTTTGGAAGGAAGTCACAGCAGGCTGAAAAGGTGCCTGAAGGTTCAAAGAACCTTTCCCAGCCTTTGTCTAATGAGTTACTACAAGGCTTAATTCAAATCTTGTTGCTGCTAATGGCAGCTCTTATGTGGACTTTAATGCATACTAGGTTGACTTCACAGACTTTTCTGACATCACAGGAAGAAATCTAAATCACTGCTGTCAATGATCATTTTTAATGATTAAAGTCATGATATGGAGCAATGCAAAGCATCAATCACTTAACACTTTTTTTTTTTTTTTTTTTTTTTTTTTTTATTATAGAGTCATGGAATGATGGAATGGTTTGGGTTGGGAGGGACATTACAGATCATCCTGTCCCACCTCCTGCCATGGGCAGGGACATCTTCCACTGTCCCAGGCTGCTCCAAGCCCCAGTGTCCAACCTGGCCTTGGACACTGCCAGGGATCCAGGGGCAGCCACAGCTTCTCTGGGGACCCTGTGCCAGGGCCTCCCCACCCTCCCAGGGAACAATTCCTTCCCAAGATCCCATCCAGCCCTTCCCTCTGGCACTGGGAAGCCATTCCCTGTGTCCTGTCCCTCCATCTAGTGTAAATTATCTGTCTCTATCTTTCTTGACAGCTCTTTCAGGTTAGCCCCATTGTTATTTCCTTGGAAGTCTTGTTTCACCAAAGATAAATGAGAAACTCAGTGTCTGTGTTACCACCACCTACTTTTACCGCCTGTCTTTTTGAATATTTTCAATTTACCTTAGTCTTTGTTTTTGATATAACATGAAAGTATGTCTGTGCTTAAGAGTAACCATATGTACAGCAAAGAAACACCTGGATTATGATCTTTCCCATCTGGATTAAAGGTTTTATTAAGAAATCATTTATTCTGCAGACTTGCCATGGGAAAAATGCTTCCTACCAAGTCACAAATCCATGATCTCCTGAACATGTTTCCCAGAACACTTGTTTGGAAATCTCTGCAAATTCCATAAGAACTAATATTACATCTTTTGAAGAGTTTGAAGATATTTTTCACTCTAAGGCAACAATTTTTTTGATACCAAGGTAAAAAAAATGGTCTTATGTTTAAGGAAGTGTAAGCAGGACTAAAGGCTTATAGCTAAAACCAGTAATTCCTAAAGTATATCTTAGCTTTTTTTCCCCCAAGCCTAAAATTACAGTATTAGGTCTGCTGTTTAATAGATAGCACTAAAAAGAAAAAAAAATTTGGACCTACATAGGAAGTTCCAGGACATTTTTTCCTTGCTTTTTTTGTGCTAATAATATTGCAATGCTCATCTTAGCTGGCCTCTAAGTGGTTTCTTTAAAATTAGAATTCTTTTGGAATAAAGCAGGAGTTTGCCCATTAGTGACTTCTTCTGGCTGTACTTCCAACATATCCTTTGGATTTTAATTTGGTTCTGTCTCTGCTCAGATCAACCAGCTCTATGGTGTGTAATGTGTCCATTTCTTAGCAACTGTCTGAATACACTCCTGATTTTATTAATGTCAGTGTAAGGGGCTCCAGACATCCCCAGATATGGGGAGGCTTCACTGGTCTAATTTTTAAGCATTCAGTACCAATGAGATAAATTTTCCCACTCCAAGTGACAAATAAAACAGGAGAATTATGGACATCTGTTTGTTTATGGTCCTGCAACTAAAATAAATTTACTCTCATTGAGACCCATTTAAGACTTTAAGGCCAATTTTTGTTCCCCCAAAAGAATCCAGACGGAAGTGTTGGAGAAAAGTGCTGACTTGCTTCTAGCAATGTTTGAGACTTTCTACTACTTTTGTGAGTGAAGCTATTAGTGGAATCTGACAAATTTTGAAATGTCAGATTAGTAGCTGGTGGTGCAATGCAGTAACAGAAGTCCATTAGAAGAGCAATACATTGGTCATAAAAGTCACAATTTTGCCCTGAAATTAAACAAGTCATGATTGAGAGGCAATTTTTAAGTTTCATTTTTGAAGTATTTAAGACTATCCTATTTTTTCTCTTCCCACAATTCTAACATCCTCATTTGTTTTAATGTTATACCTTTATCTTTAGCAAATGAAAGGTTGCCTTTACATGAAATGCTGCCTAAATGTGGCTTTATTCACAGAAGAAGTAGGAGGGTTAAAATAAGAAACAAAATTATATAATGGACTGTCACATTCTTTATCTTAATAAATGGCCAAATAGTTTTATGTTTAAGGGTGCGCAAAAATCTGAAACCTGTCTCTCAGAATTTTGGAGAAGCTTAAGTACTTTGAAAGTCAGACAGCTTTGTTTAGGGGCTTGATTAAAGACTTCTTGGAAATCAACTGCTGCATAGGAAAGCAATTGCCACAAATAGGTGGAGTCAACCAGCACAGAAGGCCAGAGGTGTTTGAGCCAGGAGCTTCTGGATGATACAATTCCATGACACTTCCTTTTTGTTGCTCTACGCCATCAAATATCCCCTGGCCAATTAATAAAGACCTCTGTGGGGTGGGAGCTGCTGTTACTTGAATCAGGATGGTGAAAAAGGGGTCACTACCTTGATGTTTGTATCTGCTGCTCCTGGTATTTCTTGTTGCTGCTTTAAATATGTTACATTTTCATTATTTTAAATGTGCTGACAATTGGAGAGAGCACACAGGGAAGTGGTTATAAAGTGTTTCATTAGAAATTATTATTAGAGCAGCATGAGATGAATCCTTAATAAAAATTGAACAGACACCTACTAGATATGCTAAAATATATTCTAATACTGATTTAATGATTTAATCAGAAATACAATTGACCTTAAGTGTGTGGGGAAGTTTTTTTATTAGTTCCACAGAACTGTCTTTACTCTTGTGATGAGAATTCTACGTTTTTCAACTACAGCCGGCTTGTGAGAGATTTCTTAACCAGGCACTACAGAAATTAGAGTCCATCACTGTACCTTTATAAGCACAAACTAAAGTAAAATCTGTTGCAGTTTAGCAGTCTTGCTGTTCTTCTGTCAAATTTTCTCCTCAGTGGTACAAACTATTTCTTAAACTACTGACTTTAACGTAAAAGTCTGAGAGGTAAGCAGTGCCTATTTGTTAGTAAATGCAGTTCTGGGTCTGAAGGGCTATTTTGGATTCAGTTGTCATGTTGTGTATTACTTTGATTAAACACATAATGGTAATTTCCTTTAATTTTACTTCTTCTGGGTTAAATCTTGTGATCGCAATAATTTTATCCATTATGGCCTGTAGTTTCCAGCAAGAGCTGCACTGATATTCTGATAAATATTGTTGTGATGCTATTTTGTGTTAGGTTATGTATGTAATTTATATATATATTGATGGTGTTGGATCAGCTGAAAGGTGATCCACAGTTCTTACCTGTGAAAGGTAAGAACTCTTCAGCAAATATTATTTAAATCTGAACTCTCACTGCAGCTGCATTTTCAAATGTCTCAGTTTTTTATTCAGTTTTGCTAATCTGTAGAATTTAAGTTTGTTAGTCAGACCTTAGTTCCTGATTAGTTGCAGTTCACAACTGATAGAAGAAATGAAACTGTTCAGGAACATGACTCACAACATTTCCTCAAATATGTCAAGATACCAAGAAAAACTACACCAGGTGAGGTGTTTGTTGGGGTTTTTTGTTTGTTTTTTTTTGGTTTTTTTTTTTTTTTTTTTTTTTTTTGGTTTTTTTTTTTTGGGGGGGGTGAATGGTGAAACAAACACTGAACTTTACTTGCTGTCTGATATCCAGTAGCTGAAGTTTTGGACCAAAACATGGTAAAAATGTCAGGATGTGACTCATGTAAAATTATGCAAAAGAAACTCAACGGTCCTGTGAGTCAGAGGGATTTTTCCCAGGTTTTCAGGGCAATGCAAGTAGGATACACTGCTGAATGGGTACTTTTCTGTGTGAGTGGTTTGGTTGTTTTGGGAATTTTTTTAGGCTACTTTTCGGTAGCCTAAAAACACTTGCAGACAGCATGAAAACTCTAGGTAGAGTTCCTGAAAAGTATTTAAGCAACTGTGCATGGAATTTTAGTTGTGAGGCTTCAGGGAGCTATGCCAAGTGATTGTCCCATTGTCACGTCACTGGGTGGTGAAGGATGACATGAACTGCTGTAGCATTCTGACATCACTGGGAGATGGATTATGACCCTGGCTGTACAGATTTGGGTGGCAGAGCTGCAGCAAGAAGCGAGAAGGTGACATGGCCAGCGGGAGGAGGGAGTGGAGCTGCCCCATCTGCTGCAAGGTGCCAGGGGACATTGCCCACGCCCTGCCCTGCCACCATGAGTTTTGCCTGGGCTGCATCCTGCGCTGGCTGCGGGGTAAGCGCACCTGCCCTCTCTGCAGAAGGTTGATCTCCACCGTCAGCTTTTCGGAGCAGGAGGGGGACTGCCTGCAGTGCATCATCAGACACCCCAGAGAGGCCACCAACCATGCAGGAAACGCTGCTAGCAGCAGGGATGGACACAGCACCCATGGCTTTGTGATATGCCTTACCTCTGCCTCAGAGGGGATGCTGTCCCCAGCTGAGCAGGGCGCCGCAGGGCCAGAGGCCGTGGGCGGCATCCTGCCTGAGCTCTGGGCAGAGCTTTTTCGAAGGAGATGGACCCTCCTGAACCCTGTGCGCTCCTGGTTGCAGCAGTGTCTGCAGAAGATATATAGGGAGCGTTGGTGGCAGATAAAGACTGTGGAGAGCGGCATCCTGCTGGCCCTGTGCATCTTCGGCCCGGACAGGGAGGTGCTGGTGCAGCACCTGCAGCCTCGCCTGCCGCACCACACTGCATTGCTGGTGGACAGCGTCATCAGCATCATTGAGACAGAGTGCAGCCAGGAGGTGCGGAGGCTGCGGGGCTGCCATGCTGCCCAGGAGGAGGCCGAGAGCCCCAGGGCCAGCTCTGGCCCCTCAGCATCCCCTGGAGGTGCTCCCACCTCGGGTGGGCCACTAGAGACCAGCATGGAGCATGAGGCCGGCATGTCGGAGGAAGCCCTCGGAAGGACTCCCAGCACATATGGGACCATCCCTGCAGAACCAGAGGAGCCTTAGGAGCACAGAAAGGTGGCAATGGCTGCAGGGCCCCTGATCTCAGTCTGGGCAGGGACCCCCCAGCCATGGCATTGTGATGACCCTGAAAGTAGAGGGCCCTCAGGCCTCATCGGTGACAGTAGCAGGCATTTCTTTAGTCAAGAAAAAGAAAATAAATAGCTGTTTCCTTAACACAGCCTTCTGGGTGTTGCTTTTCCCTGGGTCCCCCTCACATCACACTGCTGGATGAGAGCCCCACAGCCCCAGGGCCCTGTTGGCCTCTCCCAGGGATTGCTTCTATGGCCGTGATGCTAGAAGAGTTTCCGAAAGAGCATTGGGGTGATGGGGAGAGGGGAATCATGAATGGAAGACCAGATGTTCCTCAGGCAAGAAGAGGAAAGCCTGGAGAATGCCAAACACCATTTCTGCCAAATGCTTTAGGGACAAATGTACACCTTCTTTTTATGAACAGGAGGATACAGGAAGTCTGGATGGCATTCAACGGCAGGAGAGGCATTTGCATCCTCATTTTGGCAACTCTGCTGCTTGCCTGCTGATGAGAGTTGTTTCATGTGTCTTGATTATCCCTGTTAGACACAGGTTAGGGGGGTCCAACACACAAGATGCTGTGTGGTGCATTTGAATCCCATAAAAAATTATGGGTTATAAAAGCTCATCTACTGCCCTTTCCAAAGTGTACTTTTTATGCAGTGTGCTAGGAGCAGTTGTTTATGATTTCTGCACATTGTGCCAAGAGCTGCAACCAGGTCACAGGGGTTGTTAGAAAGATTAGGGACATGCCTTGCTCTTTGGGGACGGGACAGATGTCTGGCTGGTGCTTGTCTGCCTCCCAGGAGTCCTAATGATGCTTACTGTCCTTTGATGTATTGACTGAGAGGAAAGGGAGCCCTGCCAAAACGCACTAATGATATCAACAGTGTTAACACCTAAACAGGTTGTTGTAAGTATTATAAAGAGTTCTCTTATATTTTCTGCTGTCTCTTTGGGAATACATACCTGGGTTATTGTCCAGTTGCTGGTAAATTTAAAAAAAACAAGTGAGTGATGAGAAAACAGAAATAACATGTTTGAAAATGTATTATTTTTCAATTTTCTTAGGACCTCAGTTTTCTGTGTGTTTTTTCTTTGCTGGTCTCCTTTACAAAATATAAACTTCATGACTACAGTCCTTCCCTTTTAAAATAAAATTTTTACCTATATTCTAAATTTGGAGTAGTGGTTAAACTTAAGGAAATATTTAAAAGAAGACTAGCTTCTTTGAAGATTAGCAAGCTTCAAGAAAGATTAAATTACTGTCAATAAAAAGCTTCTTCTGTGATATGTTCTTACAGTGATAATGCATTTCAAAGCAGGTTTACTGTTCCTACCACAGCAAGACAACTACTTCAATATCTCTTTACCTGATTAAATGGAGTACTTATGAATATACAACTACTACAAGGGGTTGCCCTTTGCTGCTTTCTGAAACATTCTTCTGTATTCTGCATTATTTTTATATATTTAAAAGAAAAAGAGCTTAATTTAGGTGTTGATAAATTCAGTCAGTGATTTGTGGGATCTAATTTGAGAAGGATCTTATAATCAAAGTTGGCTTTCTAAATCAACATGTCTACTTATCAAAAATGAGCAAAGAAGCAAGCCCCCAAACCTTAAAAATTGTAATTAATAAATGACAGTATATCCTCTCTTGTTTCCTCCTCTAAAGTGTTTAATTTTTAATTTCTTTTTTACCTAAGAACAGCAGTTTCTATCTAGCTTAGCCAAATTAAAATGGCAACTGCTGCATGAAAAAAAAGAGATGTTTTTCAACAGGTGAAGATAAAAACTTGTCTGTTACCACACAAAAATAATAGGAAAAAAGAAATTGATTAACATGGAAAATTCAAGGCATATTTGGGATAATCTACCGTTGTCTGAATAAAAACCTCTTCTCCAAATGGAAGAGCAGAGGAAGGGACATTGTTTCTTTCTGATGTTTGTAACTTGAGAACTGAAGTTGTTACTCAGCCACCAAAGCAATATAGGTGTTAAAATAAATGAATGGAAAATATTTTTTCCTCAGTTTTTCCAGGAAGAGTTCTCTCCACTTGAATCCCTACTTTTATATCTTGGACCACATCTGTTTAACTGTAAGGAGAAAGTAAAAGAATCAAGTGCTGCTGGAAGAGTAGCAGGGACTAATTTTTAGGCAAGTTTGGTATAAAACTTAGCAGAACTTGGCACCTGTCGAAACAATTATCATCAATACTGCAGACATATCCACAGGACTCTGCAAAAGACTTAGAGCTTTTCACACTCACTTACTCATTATTGTTCTCAGGATGTTTTAAAAAATAGAAGGTATCTTTCAGCCTCTCTATCAGGACTCCAGTGATTTTAGTGCAGGTCGTTGGAAGGCTGGATTGGTATGAAGCTGTAAGTTCTGTGATCCTTAATTTTTAAGTGTACTCCATGCAGAACACCTAAAATAAATTTTAAGTAGTATTTATGAAGGAATGGTAAATTCAAGTCTCAGCACTGGCATAATTAAGTCAGATGAACAGGTTTTTTTATAGGTCCCTTTGAAATGTGTAAATGAACTTGTCTGCTCTTAGAGTCCTGCCTCAGTCAAATATATGGCTTTTATTAAGGACAAATTCTAGTTCATATACATTTATTACCCATGTGTCCATAGGAGGAGATTGAAAGACGAAACCATATACCATCTCCATAAAATCCTGATGGAGTAACACTGAACAGTCAAAGAGAACGTTTTCATTAAACACTTGGAATGTGAAGCACTTGTGAAGATCACCTAAGTAAGACCCTATTAAAGGCATTAATACAATTACCATGCCATTACAACAGACTGAGAGAACTCCAGGATTTATCCAGTTTCCTCTGTGTCCTGACACATGGGTGGAATTACTTCACAAGGAAGGAGAAAGAGGTGTTATGGAGCCATGCTGCTGAAACATATTTAGGTCTCTTCCCACTGAGACCTAAATCTCTGTGCTGAGAGATTAAAAAAACAAAAAGAGAAAGAAAAAGGAAAAAGAAAAATATTTTAAAAAAAATCTTCTTCAATAGGTCTATGCAAGATTGTAAAGGCATGCAAGCAACCTACTTGTGCAAGCAGGATAACAAATTTCCTGGAAAGGTCAGAAGCCTTAAAGAGGTTCTTGGCTAATTAGGAAAAAAAAAAAAACCCATTTGAAATTGATCAGTTTTCCCAATTTATTTGTTTAGCTGCCATTAATTACAGGCAGAAAGGAACATGCTGGAATGTTAATGCAGGCTTGGAAAGGTATTTCCAGAAATTAAATTTGTGTGAACTGGGAGGGCTCAGTGATTCTACTTCTTCTCAGGCATTAAGTCCACAAAATACATTTACTCCTCAGGGAAAAAAAAAAAAAGACAAATATGCTACAAGCTTAACATTTCTTTTATTATTTTTTCTTCTTGCTCCTTTTCTTAAGAACAATGTAGACTGATTAAAACTAAAGGTTAAGAGCAAAATTTCTCATATGTCTCTAAAATGCCAAAAGCAAATATCAGGGATAAATTTTGACTTGTGCTAACAATGCACGCTGTGAGTCCTTAGCCTTTTCCAGACTTTCTGTACCTGGTCCCAACAATGTTAAAAGAGCCTTCCATGACCCAGGGAGATCCCAGCAGCCACCTGCTGCACCTTTGGCGTAGCAACACTCCTGAATTTTGAAGCACCACCTTCAAAATCCACCTTCTTGATGCCGTGGATCAGCTGTGATGCTGTTTGACACATGATGAATGTGGCAGTGTGGATATGGTGAAGAAAACACAGGTTGTTCATCTGAATGGATAAAAATGTTCCTAAAACATCTCAGAGAGAATTAATAATTTTTTTAATCCATTCAAAATTCTCAGAAGTGCTAGTGTATAGCACATAGAATATGAAAAGGTATTTATGTGACTCCATGTGATTCCTTTATCTACTTGTAGGCTCCAGCCTAATTTGAAAAAGGAAGGATACAGAAGGAACAATCTGAAAAGCAATGATTCATTCAGTGCTCATCTTACCCTTCTTTCTCCTGCCTTTTGCCTGGCATTACAGCACAGATACTGCACCACCTATGTAATTCAATTTTTAGGACATGACAGCAGGAATAGCTTTTTTTTTTTTTTTTTTTTTTTTTTTTTTTTTTTTATCGATCACAAATGCATATTCACAGCTGAAAATCCAAGGTGAAATTATCTTGTCTTGAGCTACAGGACCAAACACCCTGAAAAGTCAATGACTCTGGAATATTTCACAGCAGTTATTTTTTCCCTGTGTTGACTGTTGATAGACACTTCTGGTCATCTAGAGGCAAGTGAATAACTCACAGTCGTTTCTTCCTCTAACAGCTTTTATCTGTCACTTGGTGAGCTGTTTTCAAGTGGATGAATTATCAAACCAAACAGAAAAAAAAATGGTGGAATCCTGCAAGTTAAAATAACTGCAGCTTTGCTTGGCAGGGAGGGAAAAGGAGGGACTTGTGTAGGTCTAGCAATTTATAGTGACTTGGATTTGGGAAAAGTCTCCATCTCTGATTCCTTGAGGCTGGATACTGGTAAATTGTAAATGGAATGTTAATATGTCAGGTCAGAACTGTGTGGCAGATCAGGCTTAGGGTTCTGATATTGCCTAATGATTTAGCAATTACTTACCTCAGCTGAGGTCAGACCCTGCAATAGAAGGTCAAATGATGCTCAGTGATGTCTTGGAAGGATATATGAATGAAACTATAGCACCTTCCTGTGATGTCATGAGAAGAAATGGCAATAACTGAGTTGTGACTGCAGAACACATGGAGATCTGGGATTGTTCAACCTGGAGAGGGGGTGACCTCATTGTAGAGCAACCTGGGATGGTGGAAGGTGTCCCTGCCCTTGGCAGGGGATGGGACTGGATGGGCTTTAAGGTTCCTTCCCACCCAAACAGTTGCATATTTCATGATTCTGGGAATACGGTCAATCTTTTAGACAGCTGTATTTCAAGGTGTATTTTGTGAAAGGGGCAAGTGGGTGAAAATGTCCCCAAAATACATTAAATGCCTTAGAAAAGAGACAAGGTCCTGTCAAGACAGGTTTTTCATAAAGTAATAAAAAATGGGAATGGAGACAAAGATGATCTCATGAAGACATCTAGTTGATGTTTTGCCCTAATTAAAGCTAAGCCATTCCTGACAGATATTAGTCTACCTCTTATTTTTCTCATCTCAGCATCTTTTTAAATCTCTGGATGAACTTATTCTTTTATGAATCAGGCGCCATCAAGTCTCCATAAAAGATTAAAAGTTCCCTTTGAATAAGAGACTGTAGGGTGTAAGACAAATTATGTACAGCAGACAAGGGAGAATTTCAGAAGGGAAAATGTCTGACCTAGAAACAGCTGTCATTACATTAGCAGGTCTTCTTTATAATGAATTTGGGATTAAATAGTAACACATTGCAGCATATGCTGAGATTTAAAAATCCTTGATAAAATCAAAATAAATGTAAAAAAAATCAATTATACCTTAAATGGTGTTAATAACATGTATCATGTCCTTTGCAAATCCCACAGGAATAAATACTTAATGCTTACTAAATGAAATCCTTGGCTGAAAGACATCATACAAGTGAATGCTAATAGTACTAGAAAAAAATCACATATAGGAGTTTTTCCAAATAATATTCTTATAACTGCTTTAATGAGCAGAGGTTTTTTTTTCTTTGCATGTGTCCAGCTTTGTCTTCTGTACAGATGCTGTCTCTCTCCCAGATTTAGTAAAACCTCTTCTTGATGTTGGCTGCTGCCTAAGAAACGTTAAACCTGCAGCAGGACTGTAAAGCAAAACGAAAGCCATGCAGATTTGCTGGAATTACGCATTTTGGCACTATGTCCCTTGCCTGTGACGCACTAAGGGTCAGTCAAAGAATGCATTGTGCTGAGCTCAAACCTTGCAAGAGTCGAAGGGATGCTGCAGAGGGCACTATTTACCAAGAAAATTAAAACGGGTTGGAGTTAAGGAATAAACCATGCTTATAAAAGCACATAGGGTGCTTTGATACATCTGGTTTTTACTAATTTTAATCAGGCAAGAAGCAATGATTCCATTCAGGTTTTTCCCTCCACAAGTTCTGGAATTGATCTGGGAATGTCTTTATCCTGAGTTTTCTCAGGAAATGTGTACTAACTCAATTTTTATTTTTTCAGGAAGGAAACAATATTTATAAAGACAATAATATTTGACACCAAGATGTGTCTGAGACAGACAGTTTTTATATTTTGAGGGGCCTTTTTCGGGTCTGCAATAAATTTCTGGAAAATGAAAGAAAGTAAAAATATAATCTCACTAACACGGCACTGTAGCTTTCCACAAAATCAACACAAAACAAAACAAAAAAATCCAAACAGAACAAAAACCCAACCAAACCTGCCCAAACCTCCCCCCTGCTCCCCGGTACTAATACAATGACCAAATCAGATAAGTTGGTCAAGTTCACTGTTTTAATGTTCTCAGAGAGGATGAGCATATCACTCCCTGTAGCATGCAGTGCATTTTGTGTATTAATTTAAGCCCAGCCATCCTGCTGGTGACAATCTGCATGCTGTAAACTCCCCAATGGATGTTACACAATGAAAAAAATACAAAATTTTCTTGGGGAATTAGAAGTGAGGTGGGGAGACACCAGGTAAGAGGATGAGAAGGTGCTGTGAGACACAGAACTCTCAACACTAGCCTCTCATGGTATTCCAGTCACAGCCTGTGGCTGCATATTTTATCACAGTAGGTAGCTCTAAAAATTATTTATGAGACTTGCAGAACACTTAGTGTACCAAAGAAAGGACAAATCCCTTCTGCTCAGTGTACATTTATGTTGAATTCTCACTGGTCTGTAGCGAGGTTAAGATGATGCTCCTCTTCTTTCCAGGGAAAGCAGTGCAAGTGTGATCCCAACAGGTGTTTGGTGGTTTAGCTCCTGGCATCTGCACAGGACTGGGAAATTACTTTCTCTCCTAGCTATGCCACAGCAATGTAACCTGCCCCATTCCATCAGCAGGAGCTGTTTCCAGCAGCCTTGTGGTGGGTTATTGCCTGACTGAATTAAAAATGCCAGAAAGATGCAATCAGATCAATTTTACGAGTGTTATTTTGAAAGGAACCATTACCTCCAATTCAGGCTGCACTGGTCAGATCTTTATCTGTTGCTAATAAACTCAATGAATTAGATTTGATTGTAGCCTGGAGACAAGCAGACCCTCTGTCTTGGGATATTTCTATTACATTAATCAGGAAAATCTGCCTGTTGGTCCAGTCACAAGGCACCACCTCTACAATGGATTTCCAAGTCATACAATTTTTTGTGTGCTGTTAACAAGAGTAATTAATCAGCTGAGCCAACACAAAATCATATCACTGTGTTACTGGAGCACAATATAAGTCCCCCACGCCTCACAAAAATTTACTACACCTTATTCATCCCCACTCCACCAAACACAGGGATCTACCACACAGGTTCTTCAATCTCTTGTTTGCTCTGTGTTGTATGAAATTTATAAATCATTATAGGCTATGCTTCATATGCAAGTTTCTGTTGATTTTAAGGGCATTAAAAAATTAGGTCAAACTACCTGGAAAAAGTGTTTATAAGTGAAATCAGAAATTTATAGAATGGGATGGAAAGGACCTTAAATCTCTTCCAGTGCCACCCCCTGCCACAGGCAGGGACATTTTCCACTATCCCAGGTTGGTCCAAGCCCTGTCCAACCTGGCCTTGGACACTTTCAGGGATCCAGAGGGAGCCACAGCTTCTCTGGGAAAGTTATTCCTGCCTGGAATAGTCACCCTGTTCCAAATAAGATGATTTTCTCCTGATGAAGAAAGAGTTTGCTTTTTAAACGTTGCAAAAAGTAATACAAAGTTGTGACATACTGACTTGTTAGGAGTCAAATGCCTGCATTTAAATAGGTTTTCAGCAGATACTGGTAAGATCATTTTGACACAAGCAATGGTATAAACATGGAAATGATACAACAGCAAGTTAGCTGATTCCTAAGCAGTGGAATAAAAGACCATAAACATGTGAAATTGATAAGTAAGTCTGTGCACCTGTGCATTTTTCCACATGTATTTTGGGGGAATGTCTGCTTGGCAGCTTTCAGGATGAACCATTTGATGTCGTTTATTTGTCTTGTTGAGTAAAGGATGTTGTGAGAATGGCAGAGAGATGCTTGTGAGATTTCCCTGTGCGACAATGCAACATAAGTTTTAGTAGGAGTACTAATGTCTTTTTTATTTCTACTTTTAACTCTGACTTTCTGCAACAATAGACTGACTTTCTGATCACTGTGAGTGCTCGGTAATGAGGACAAGAAGGTTCATCCTCTGTAACCACAGTCTAAGATGACAGTCAACAGTATCTGCAGAACCTCCTTCTGATATTTCAGGCAAATGAAATAAATTTGTCAGAGATTTGTAACTGAAACTGTGAATATATTGTTTCTGCATGGGGAAATCAACATGAACTTAGACTGCAGTGGTAAGGAAATAGAAAGAATCCCCCAGAAGTTGCCCAGTCACTGTGCTAAGATGGGATGTAGGATTTGGTTGGCAGCTGTTCACAGCTAAGGCAGCAGGTCTGCAAATAATGGCCAATTAATCCTGGCTCCATCCAGCCTCAAAGGAGCTTGGCTGGCGGAATCTTTGCAGAGATTGAACACATTTATTTCTTGGACATCAGTTGCCTTGGTATCACCTTTTTTTGTTCTGGAAATCTGTGTAAATCAGTGGTTATGACGATTCTAATCTTTATAGACTTCCACTGAAGCAGCAACATCAGTGGTGTAATCAAACATTGATAAAGTTGTATTTCCTTTTGTTTTGTGAAGGTGAGAGAAGAACAGACCAGCACTGAAAACCCCAGAAGTCCTGGCTTTGTGAGGGCAGAAATACAGGACACTTTGGTGTCTCATTCCAGAAGGATGGTTGGACCTGCTCCCAGCGCTGACTGCAGGCTACTGATTGCCTGGAGGAGAAATTCTGTGGGTAAATTTTATACGCAGTGGTAACAGATACAGTTTGACAGTGATATATCTGACACATTCTGACATCTAAATTACAGATTTCATGCTCAAGTCCTTTGCCAGCCTTTCTCCCTTTGCTCTCAAAAAGCACATTTTCCTAGTAGATGTCCCAGGGCTGACACACTCCCCTGGCCACTGCTGTGCCTGGGGCAGATCCCCTTGTTCTCTCATCCAACATTATGATGAACAAGAGTGAAGCTCAACAGTTGATGCCTTTTGGAACTACCTAAAAACAGAGGCCAGAAAAAATTAAGGAATAAAAAGTGGTTATATTTATTGAAGGGTGTTCAGGTACATTTTGGGCAAAGCCTTCACAGGGGCTACACCCAAAAAATGGATGACAGGCCATGTTTTTTCACACTTTTATAAGTTGGGTCCATTTGCATTTTGGGGATTAACCTTCCACTTACAGCTTCAGGTAAGGAAGTCATTTACCCCAAGTTTGCTCCCCCCCAACTCACTTTTGTTTACATTTCTCAGAGCCTGAGACAGTGAGGTGTCCTTGATTCCCAGGCCTAGAGAGGAATTGTGTCTGACCAAAATGGGAAAGCAGTAGCTGACACTGTATATGGAGATTAGAGTTATACATTAAAGAATTGCAGGATTACAAATATGTGAAAAATATAAAAGCTGAAATCCTAAGGCATCAGGATGAGCAGAGCATGTTCTTTTTCTTGTGTTGTGCTCCCCGTGCAGTGTGTGCTGCCACAAGATTTAAGCAGGCTCCCTGCTATGACCAAGCCCTTTCTTATGGAAGCCCAAGACTAGTGGCAAGGCTATAAACCAAGTTTAAAAACCAAAAATTAAGTGTTTCAGTGAACTGCACATCACATGGCAGTGTCTTTAAAAAGGCATAAAAGAAAATTTTATTAGTTAATATAGCTCGGCAGGGAGCCCAGGATGAAATTAGATTCTTTGACAGAACAATAATAACCTTTAAACCAGATACTAAGATTTTTTTCCTATGTTTTTATTAAAGTAAACCTACCATGTTAGCAGGCATGAAAGAGATGACACAAAAGCTACCCACAAATAATTTCTTACAACCATTTGTCTTAGGTCCCTTAAGTCATCTACTGCAGTCAGGTTTACTATAACTATACCCCAAAACACTATCTTCTGTTGCCTGTGTAAGAGCAGTTTCATCACATTCACTAGTTCCTCAATTGATTCTGCCTCTGGAATTAAGAGAATTAATTTTGCTAATTTCAGTGAGTAATGAAGCATGATCTTACAGAGGAATCAGTGTGATTCTTGGTGGTTTGTATCCAAAGACATTTTTCATGAGCATTTTTTGAGCAAGTTGAATCTATGAGACAATTTTTCTTTATGGAATCTCTCAAGTTGTATGATTGTCTTCAGCATCTCTGCTTCTACAGCTCAAAAAACATCTAAATTGATTTCATTTTGGCTTAGTCTTTCCCAGATAGCTCTTTGAGTGGTGAACTGTGCTGCCTTAGCCATTCAGGATGGCAAATGGATTGGCAAATGCAGCTCTTGGCACACTGAGACACTCTCTCCCACCCATGCCGGGACCAGATATATCCAGGCTGCAGCTTGTGAAATAGAGTTGCAACTTCTCCGTGCACATCTTTGAAGTGGTTCCAATCACTCGATTTCCAGTCTTGCCTCAGACTGCTCCCCACCTTAAATTCCTGTTCCTTGGCATATCTTAACCTCACTTAAGGCTAAAAATAATAAAGAGAAGGATGCCATATAACACTATTTTTTTCCCCCCTAAATAATCAGTGGTAGTGCAAAAAAAGCTTATGAAAGAGAAATGTTTATGGATTATGTGACTGTATTGATGTGCTACTCTCATATGCAATTTGATAAGTGCTTTACTTCACATGCCTAAATACTGCCAGAAGATACAGCACCAGATGTTATCACTGCAGCAGCAGAAACAGAAATTCTCTTGAAAGACTCATGCTGAAAACGATTTTTAAATGAAATTAGTTAATTGTTTACCTGTATACTAAGAATCATAGAATCACAAAATTGTTTGGGTTGGGAAGGATGTTACAGATCATCCTGTCCCACCCCCTGTCATGGGCAGGGACTCTTTCCACTGTCCCAGGCTGCTCCAAGCCCCAGTGTCCAGCCTGGCCTTGGACACTGCCAGGGATCCAGGGGCAGCCACAGCTTCTCTGGGCACCCTGTGCCAGGGCCTCCCCACCCTCCCAGGGAACAATTCTTTCCCAAGATCCCATCCAGCCCTGCCCTCTGGCACTGGGAAGCCATTCCCTGTGTCCTGGCCCTCCAGCCCTTGGCAATTGTCTCTCTCCATCTTTCCTGCAGCTCCTTCAGGCCCTGCAAGGCCACAGTGAGGTCACCCCAAAGCTTCTCCTGTCCAGGCTGAACAATGCCAGCTCTGCCAGCCTTTCCTCCCAGCAGAGCTGCTCCATCCCTCTGCTCATCCTGGAGCCTCCTCTGGCCTGGCTCCAGCAGCTCCAGCTCCTTGCTGTGCTGGGACCCCTGAGAGCTGGAGGGATGTTGGTATCCTTCTTAGACATGCATATTTTTGTCCTAAAAATTTTTTTAAATATTCAAGAACACCATTGTAAACATGGAATTTGAATTTGTGCTCAGGATAATGGCACAATTTTTCTTTCCTGTTGTAGAAGGCCATTTGTGCAGCACAGTGTGTGCCACTATACAGGTATAGCTAAAGAAATTTTCAGCTGCATGGGGATCACAGATGACTTTAAGCCATCAGTACTTTTCAACACCTTACCTGTTCTTATTTCTACCTGTTCTTATGTTCTACATTTCAGGACATCCAAGGGTGTCTCATAAAGCACAGACAAAATTATGTGTACTCTTGCCATCCTCATTTACATTACAGGGGGACTCACAATTCTCACAGTTTTGTGTTGTTGGCTAAACACCTCCCAAAAGGCTCATAGGGACTGAACCCTTCACTGCCTCCTGAGTCTCCCTGTCTCTTTCACATGGTCATGCTGCCAAGTTTCTAAAATTCAGGAGAGTAAATATCTTGGATTTTTGGACTTCAGGTAGACACTTGGTGGAGCTTTTTGTTGGTTGGGATTTCTCAAGCTACAGTGAAAGGTTTCCTGCTTGTGCTTTTAACTTTGAAGGAGGCTGTAGACCAGGAAAGACAGAATTTTATTAATGGGGACATAAACTTAGTGAACAATCCAACGCCAGATACAGAGATACAATGATAGATACACACAAACACTAGAGCTGAGATAAAGACCCGTTCCCCAAAAAAGAGTCAGCGGAAGATTTCCTTGTGAAGTTGTCTGGTAAAGTCCTACTAATTTTTAGAAATAGAAAAAAATAGGTGCTATCATTGGTTTTTAACTGTTTTTTTAAATTCTTCTCACTCATGAATCCCTTTCCAGAGAGAGACTTAAAGTAAACAGTGTTGTTTCAAATTAAAATGTCTGAAAATTTTGAGTGACAAAACCCCAGGGATTTATAGTGGAAGCAGGTAGATTTTCTCTGCAGTGCTTTGTCATCAGCATCAGCTCTTCCACTTAGAATATATGGAATATCCCCACACAGAATTTTCAAATACCAGCTCCTTTAACTTTGTGGCATCTGCAGAATTTTGAGTTAACATTTTTCTCACAGAATGGTTATAAGTGAATCATCAAAAAACCTAAAACCCATAGAAACTGGTCTCAAATTCCTGTAAGGTTTTTGTAAGTTTCAGTAGTAAACTTGCTCACGTGTCTGTGGAAAACCAATTTCCTAGCTAATTTTTTTTTACCTCCAGATGTGTCTCAGATACTTGTTACATAATTATAGCTTTGTTTGTAGACAGCATGTGCTGCTAAGCAAAAACATTAACCTGTTTCAGCTAGGGAAAAGGAACAGGTCTTAATTTACATGGAAATACCCAAAGGAAGTTAGAAGCTGGTCAAGTTTGTAGTTACAACCTTCCTTATTTTGACATCCACGCACCGTTTCCTGATGTGGGTTTTGAAATCCTGTTTTAGTACATTACCACCAAGAACAACCTGCTTTAAGTTAACTTCTAGGCTGGAGTCTACTAAGTGAAAATAGAAAATGAAGAAAAGAAATGTTGGGTGTTTTGGTGTGGGTTTTTTTTTTTTTTTTTTTTTTTTTTTTTTTTTTTTTTTTTTTTGCCAGGTGCTTCCAAAGTAATGTGTTTCCCTAAAGGCTAGAAAAAAAAATCTTATTAAATCACAGCATAAATGACCCATATAGCACAGTTTATTTTACATTACCTAGGTAAGGAGGCACTGAGCCAAATAAATCAAAGTGAACAAAGCAATTATTGTTCCTCCTTTTGTATCACCTAAAATATGCTAGTAATGAGCAAATGTGATTAAATGAGAATACTACATTAGTAATAGGCTTTTCATTTATTGTTTTTTAGAGAAATCATGTTCACTATGGATATGGAAGCCCTTTCACCTGTATTATCAAGCTGACATTTTGCATATTTGAAAAGGATAATGTACTTGTAAAATAAGAACAAGCACAAAATATAGGTGGCTTTCTTTAGAGAGATTTTATGAGCTGGATTTGTTTTGGATTTTTTTCCATGAAAAATAATATGTTCAGGAGGAGGTCAAGACATCTCTTCAGTGCTTGTATTAAAAATTCTATGATTTTCTGGAGACTAAAGGCCACTGTAGAGTCTTTCCTGTGCCAGCTAGTTTTATTGAAATAAATGGAATTACTAAATGGAGATTATGTGGGGAATCAGTTTCTTAACTGACCTGTGTACTTTGCCCATTACTTTTCAGAAGGATTAAGATTTCATGGAGTAGTAAATTAGATTTAATCATTACAGCTTAAGTAAATGAAATAGCAATAAGGCCAAGTGTAGAAAAATGGACTAAATTATGATTAAAAATACAAACCTAGGAGGGATATATCTTTATGACCAAGATCAGCAGAACACTTGGCAGGTCTGAAACATGATTAGGTTTTTAAAGGTGCCCATGAAAAGTTGTTAAAAGGCAATATTCCAGCCTGGTCCTTGCTGGCTCAGACCAAGGGTTCTCTCAGTGCTGTCTCTGAAGTCAGGCAGCAGCAGACACAAGGATACAAGAAATAGGAAACAACAGAATTATGGAGAGGTGCTAAATGCAGCATTACAAATAGGCGCTTTCCTAGGACACCTCCTCTTTCTTTCTGCTTCACAGCTGAGAGTTCACATTGTCTGTGGACCCTTTCACACTGACGTGCCTGTGCTTTTTGGATTTGTGTGATCCTTTTTGAACTCCTTCACACATTTTGCAGCAATGTGTTCTGCAGTGGGATTATGCAATCTGCAAAAAGGTTATTTCGTTCTGCTTGTTTTGGGTGTCCCTAACCCATTATGGGAAATGTTGTTTGATTCTTGCTTAGCAGGAGGTTGCTGGCAGTACCAGAGCTGAGATTTTTGGTTAGATGCTGAATTCAGATTCTGAGCTTTTGAGTCATCCAGATTTTGGGACAGAAGGATAGAGGCTGTTTTACACCAACACTGCTGTTCCTCAGATGGACCCCAAAGCCATGGACTAAATGAACTCAGTGAGCATTTGTGGACATTTCTAGACATTTCAAGGACATTTTACAAAAGTGGTCCATAGACTAAGGGAACAATGTCTCTGTGCTGTATCAAAGAATGGAAAGAGGGGTGGTGGTTAATGAGGGTGTACTGGAGAGTGCATGGCCTGGGCATGGAAGAAGAGGTGGAGAATGGATTGCTTTTGGCTTGGGTAAGGTGAATTTTGTTCACAGCAGCTGAAGTGGGGCTGTGGTTTGGATCTGCGGTGGAAACAGTGTTGATGACACAGGGACGTTTTGGTTCTTGCTGAGCTTGCACAAAGATATTCCTCCTCCTTCCTCCACCCCACCAGGGCACAGGCGGGGAGTGCACAAGGAGTTGGGAGAGGGCACAGCCAGGACAGGTGATCCCAGCTGACCCCAGCTGACCCAAGGGACATCCAAGACCTTACAGCATCATGCTCTGCATGTAGAGCTGTGGGGACAAGGAGGAAGTGGGGGACATTTGGAGTGCTGGCGTTTGTTATCCAAAGTCACCATGACATGTTTCAGAGCCCTGCTGTCCTGGGATGGCTGAACACCTGCCTGCCTGTGGGAAGTGAGGAATGGACTCTCTGTTTTGCTTTGCTGTGTGCATGGCTTTTCCTTTACATGTTAAATTTTCTTTATCTCAGCCCACAGGTTTTATCACTTTTGGCCTCCCAATTCTCTCCCTCATCCCACTTGGGCAGGGTGGGCAAGAGGCTACCCTTGCAGGGGGTGACTTTCTGGCTGGTGTTAAACTACGTCACACATAAATCATGACAGTTGATTATGAGAATGGGTGATCCATGCCCTCACAGTGATGCCATATTATGTCTCAGGAGTGAATTCTGCTTGATGCTCTTACATAACATATCTTTGTAGGTAGAAAGGGTCAGGTCAACTCAAACTCTGAAAATCGGCTGTGGGAGAGCCTAGTAACAATCCAGTGTAAAGCCTGGTTATTGAGACAGCCAAAATTCAATCTCATTTTCCCACAGGAGTCCTTCAGGAATGACCTGGATCCACAGGCCTACTTGTCCTTGCTCAGGGGAGCAGCGATCAACCTTTGCAGAGAGGGCCATAATCCCCATTTTCCATTACTGGCAGACATGAAACAAACTGACACTTCATAAAGTATTTTGTAATCCTGTTGGGATGAAAAAACCCCAGTAGCATAATCCTCACTTGGCCTTGTGACTCTCTTGTGTACAAAAAATGAAAGGAAAGGAAGAACAGTCCATATGTTTTCTCCTGCTTTGTTTAAGGCTTTCCATAATTTAGACATACAAAGCAGCTCAAATTCACCTTTTCCTAAAGCACAAAACTTCTAAGAGTATTTTCTCACCCCAAATTACCTCCATAGATTATAAACAAATTCCACTAAAGCCAGCTCTCAGAATTGGCTGAGGAGTCAAGTACTTGGGAGAAGAACAGAGGGAAGAGAGTTGGGCCAGCTCCCACCAGCTGTCCAGTGATGTGATCAACGCATTTGTGCATCTGTGCTAGCTCTGACCTGCCAGCCAGTTTGGGAAATACATTGCTTATTTGGATCTCTCACATAATGGTATATTGCAGGATTAGATTGCTCAGTTTAAAGAGGAACAGAACCAACTCATCAGTACCAATAATTAACACTTTGTCAGGGGTTTTAGGGCCAAATGACACTGAATGCACTGCACTCTTAGGTTACAACAGCCATCAAGCCAAAAAATTGACTGTGCTTCAAGGCAATGTGTTGAAGGAGTCATGATCCTCCATGCCACACTGTGTCCATATTCACCTCCAATTATCTCCTTCTCACTGACATTAGCAAATCTTTTGAGCACAGGCCAACAGGAGAATAATGGAGGTCATTGAGAGTGGTTCCAAAAGATCAGTTTTCAGCTAAATAGATCTGTGCAAAATGAGACATCCCTGGGCTGTCCCAACAGCCTTTTGGTGCAGCCAGCAGGGAGAACAAGCAGCACTTGCCATGAGTTATTTGTGAAGGGATTCAGGGCTGTATCCAGCAGCCTGATGCAGGAAGCCAAAGCAGAGTCAGAGGGGTGTCCAGCCCTTTTTGGCAGACGGGCACCACCTGTGCACTGTTGATGGCTCCAATCTGCAATTGAGCCGTGTGTGCATTTTGTTTATTGCCCCTGAAAATGGCAGAGGAGTGAATGCTGCCTTTGTGTCTTGTTTGTTGTCTTAAGTGGGTGGATTTCAAGGCTATCCTTCTGGCTTGCTCTACATTATTGTGGTGGGATGGGGCTGGGGGCTGTGACTGTTGCTTTGGTAAAAATGGTTTCATGTCACAGTTGGTTGTAATGGAGAGGGTGAGAGTTCATCCAAAAGCAATATTAAACAGATTGGGCTAAATATGATGTGCTATCTTAATCAAATACGTCGTTTGAAGGGTAACCAAACACGGCCACAGCTTTACTGTCGTTACATGGTCATTTACTGGGAGCCAATAAATTACACCCGGCTTGTTAAAACTGGAGTGACCTTTTCAAGGCTGAGTAGAGCACTAAGTGTATTAAACGAGCCGTGTTTCCTTATCTGGCATGACAGATGTTTGATTTTGTTGACATTTTCAGGAATGCACAAACAATTACGACTTCAATTGTTTATTCATCAGAGAATGCAAAGCTACCTGATGGTGCTTATATACTGGAGGGTATTGCTCAATAAATCTTGCTGGGGCTGTTGGTGCCACCTAAGTTTATCAGCATTTAAATGATATAAGCAATGATTTTTTTTTCTTTGTGGAAAGGTCATTCCTTTCTGATGGGTGACGTTTTAGGCACCACCAGTACCTCATGGAAGTGTGAGACATTTAAGAAATTACTTCCAGGCACTACAGAGAAATCAAGCATTGGCACAAAACTGCAGATGAATTAGATGAAATGGCATCTAATTTTGGTACTCCTGAATTTTACAAGACTCACCAAACCAAGGAGCATCCTGCTTCCTTCGGTGCTCTTTGAATGGATGGGGAGTAGCTGATGGATGTCTGACTGGGAATTCTTTCCCTTTACTTGGTGGCAGTCCAGAATTTCTAATTTTTTTGGCAAATGTTTGAGCAAACATTTCAATTTTCTTCCACTTATAATACCTATTATAGCAACAGAGCACTGTAAAAACATTGCCTGTTGAGAAAATGAGGTAAGGGAATGATTACAGTCCTTTGGACATTTGTGTGAGACCACTTGAACTGAGCAAATAAATGAAGACTTATACAATATTTATTCAGACATTGCAGCACTATATAAATAATAATTCTGTGCAAAGACTGAAGTTTTAGGAATTAGGTTTTATGTCTAAGAAGTACAGAACAGAGGGAAATGTAATGGCAAAGTTCTAGAAATAGTTTTAATTTCTTCATTCTGTGCTTTCATTCCCAGGTAACAAATATTATTTTCCAGTGGAGCAGAGAGGAATGCCAAGCATTTATATAATTATTAATTTTTACCTGTGCACTATTATACATATACATAAAAAGTGGAGGTAATCCAATAACTAAGAAAAGATGCATCACATAAAGCTTAATAAAATGGTGGGACAAAAAGCTGACTTTTCTTCACACAGCTTTATTTTTCTTACCATATCTACGTAAGTTTTACAGTTCATTCGATATTCAAAAGAATTTAATTGGATAGACTTTGACTATATCCAGCAGCTATTTTATAGGTTCCCTGTCAAAACAAAGCCCACAGAACCTTTTGCTAGGACTTCTCAATTTTTTTTAAAAAAAATCTGTGTTCTAACTAATGCAAATACATTTACAAGGTCTGTAAAGACTCAATGAGGAAAACCTGAACTTCTGTTGTAAATGTCTGCTTTGTATCACATCAGCAGTGCCATCTTTCCTGCCTTAAAACCACATTGTTTTACAACACTTACATTACCATAGAGCTTTGGCTCTTTTTGGAGTTTGGAATGCTTTCTAAACTTACATATTTTTATGATAAAAAAAAACTGACTGTGAGAGAAGAACATGCAGAAGATTATGAAGGAGAGGGAAGGAGAGGTAATCTATGGTGGCTTTACAGGGATGTTGCTTTAATCCACATGGTTTGAGCTGCTCTGGTGAGGGCGTGCTCTCAGTACACCTGCTGAGCTATTCCACTTTTCACAGATTGTTTATGGCACAGGAGGGTTGGTTGTGGAATTTTACTAGGAGAGAAGGAGCCTAAGTTAGTGTTCTAGTAAATAATAAAAAAAAATAATTACATACAATTGTATTTAAACATGCTTTTGAACAAGTGCTGGAAGTCCAGTCTTCTCTTATGTGAAATGAGGTTGACTACCAATTTTATGGTGCTACTGTAAGGAAAAGTTATAGCACCCAACACCCCGTAAAAACATGGGGATCTGAGCCCCATCCTTGTACTTGGTTCTGTCCTGGCGCTGATGCTTGGCTTTCTGGGCTTTGTACTTCCCGTTCTTGGGGTTGCCTATACAGCAGTAAAAATAATTTGAATAAACTGAAAAGGTGACCTATCTAAAGTCTTACTTGCTTAGGTTTTGCTGACCTACTTAGGATTAGAGTAGCTGGCAAATTGTTTTACATAGTTTGATTCCAGAGGTAAATTCCAATTGAACCGCTGTCGTGTTACTTTAACTTCAAAGCAGTCTCAAACTGAGAATTAAATAAAATTTAGGTAACTTTGAAGTCACACCTTCAGCTACTCCAGTTGTACTGCAGGTAGGCTGTCAGTTGCCCACACGCAGCTTCTGGATTATGTAGTGGGCAGAGGAACTTCAGCTGTGCCTAACAATTTAAATTATGCAGGTATTTCCAGAATATCTCCCCATTTGTGCTGCCACCACAGAATATGAAGGACCTTGCTTAGGGGTTGCCAGCTTTCCCCCTGACCCCTCAAAAAAAAACCCATCCCTTCCACGCCCAGCTTCATAAAGCCAGCACTAAAATATTCCCAAATGAGCTATCAAGAGGCACTTGGAGCTCCTGGCAGTGGGTTGAGACAACAGTGAGTTAACAACAGAGCTCTTGCTGTTTGGCTGAAAACAATTCTCTGCTGTATTGGAATCAGAGGACAACACCACGTCTGGGAGAAACAAACAGGAAAGAGAAGTGACAGCATGGTTTTGGAGCACAGAGATGTGCATGTTTCCAGAAAAGCTTCCAATTAGCTGTTCCCCAAATCTGCTCCAGGCTGTCAGAAAACAAGGTCTTGGAGAAATGTGTCTTCTTTAGGGAGGCATATCTTCAGTTTTCAATTACCTGGATGGCTCATGCAGGCTAGCAAAAAGGATTTCTTACTCATGTTAATGACCTGTATATTTATGTTTGTGTTTTTTCCCCTGACAGCGCATTCTGCCAGTTTCAGGCAATAGCTTTGGTTCACTAGCAAAGCCCCATTTAAGTCCAGTATCCATGCTGATTGATTGGCTTGGTGGCTAGCAGGTTTTTCCTCCCTTAAGGAAGAGATCCTCTTGTCTTTACAAAACTACATTTAGTCCAGAATTACGGAACTGTGGTTTTTTTTCGTTTTTTTTCTAAACTTAGTCTAAAAAACTCTCAAGAGTTATGAATTTTAATGGTGCAACCAAAATTTTACAAAAAAGAAACAAAACCTTGGACTACACTCTTCTCTTTCATCTCTGTCCTTCCATTGCTTGTCATAATTTTCACATATATATTTATACACATTTTCACATACATGATTTTTACACTTTCTTTTTTTTTTTTTTTTTTTTTTTTTTTTTTAAACCAGCAAGGCTCATTTCCACATTTTGTTGCTGGCTGTGACTTAGGTTCTCAGCAACACTATTTATGCAGTGACATTTTTCAAAGAGCTGCACGCTCTACATAGCTAATGGAAAAAGGTGGTGCAACCACAGAAAAGTACTTAATGTTATTCATGGAATACCAAAGGAGAAAATGGAACAGTGGATCACATTAATTCCGGCAAATACTATTATTTTAAACTCATTTAAATTCAAGTCAAACTAACATTTATCTTCCCTGTGCAAGCAGAGCAAACAGGAGCTGAGCAGGCGATCATTGTTTGCAGAAGGGGCTACCTCTGAAAAACCCACAGAGAGGGCAGGGGGCAGAGCCCACATTTATGTTTTAATTGAAATAATGATTAATTGCACCACACAGGATCTCACAGTCGCTGTCTTTCCATCTTGACCTGCCATAAACCACTCTATGCTACCCCAAAGTGTTTTTCCAGTAACATATATCCTAAACTTGCACCATTCCACCTTATTTTTCAATGGACATCTTTTTGTGATAATTAAAGAAGTAATTATGACACTTTTACCAATAAATTACTGTGTTATTGTGCTCCTCTGATACACATTCCAGCTTCCAATTAAGTAACCCAGAGACTGTTTTGCCCTGTTATTTCTAACCTAATGTATATTTTCACACATTAAAATAATGATTACAAAAAGGTTCTCATAGCTGTTTGATGTACTCCACTGAGGTGGGAACAGGCAGGAATATTTTAATAGCACTGGATATTGTATCCCAGCTCCGATATCCCCTACTGGTGTATTGTTTGACCTTTATATAACTTTATTTTCTTGATTGTGAAATTGAGAACAACTACTTTCCTTTTCATGGAGGCAGCAATTTTTTTTTTCTTTCCTTCCCTTCTTTCTACTTAACAATTCTATTTAATTAAAACAAACAAAGAAACAAACCATTGATGCTACTGCACTGAAAATTCAACCAAAGTAATGAATTGCAATGTATAGATGACCTTTACCTCTAAGGGATAAAAACACTTTGATTGTGGCCATGCAATATTAATTTCTACTTTCATATTTTCAATGTCCAGCCCTGTTTGTTTATAAACCTCTAAACTGTTTCATGTTCAGACAGAAATAAATACCTCAGACTAGAAAGAAACAAGAATAGCTGATAACTTATATTAGAAAATATTTTTGAATTTTCTCCATACTATTTAATTAGCAGTAAAAATATCTTAAAGCAATTTTCATATGTAACTCACACTCTTAATTACTGCCCAGGGCAACACCTCTGTAAAGGGATCACAATTCAGAGGAATTCCAGGTTTCTGTTGTATTTATATCAATTGTGCAAGGGTTGCCCACAATAATTCAGAAGTGGGGTTCATCCAAACCAGCTTATCTCCAACATGGATAATATCAGATGCTTCAAAGCACAGCTGAATAAGAATTGAAATTTCTGTTCTTTGGGGAGAAAATAAAGAATCAAATTCCCATAGCTTTCTGAAGAGTGGATATGAAAAGGATACGTTGTCGAATTTATTGCTGAACAGAAAGTCTACAATAATTTGATTTGAAAAATAACATATTCATTTTCACCAAATTGAAATACCCCGTTCAGTGTAACTAAACCCATGCCCTTCCAGACTTGTCTCTCTGGAACGAGGAGTGGTCCAGAGCACAAAAGAAAGATCCACAAACTGAAAACATCCAAAATATTAAAGCATAAGGACATCTGATTCACATCTGCTCAGATTTAATTCAGAAACTTCTTGAAGACTATACCTAACATAATTAAAATACCAAGCTGTGAAACTCTCTAGAAGCTTAACAGAGAGGTTTTGAGTTTGTGCCAAAATAGAAGACATAAAGGTGAAAATTGTAACAGGAAAATTGGGAAAAAATCAGAGATCATTAATGATTATCTGGCAAGCAAAAAATTACAATCATTCACACAGGTATGTTATTTTCCAGAGGTCCTTTAGCCACTGCCTTGTTTCCTTCATGCAATTTTAATGACAGAAGAGCACCACTTACATATTGCTTTTTGCCTATTTTCAATTGATTTATCTTCTACCAAGTCAAGGTGCCCTAAAGGGAACCCAAAAGGCTATTTTAAAATAAGTATTTCACTGGGTATCCAGACTATTATATAGCTGAGTGTGATGGAACACACAGTTATGTTTTTGCACAACTTATGTGGGCTTTAATGAATCTGATCTATCCATCTTAATACCATTAAGTATCCGTTCATTAATATATATTTATAGTCACACTTCTGTCTCTAGATAATCACTCAGGGCTGGGTACTTTCGCAGAAGTATCTGTGGTGGCAATGTGTTTACAGAAGTCATTCCAAAATGAGGTGGGAAAAAAAATCTGGGTTTCTCTGGCACACCTTTTCCGCAGTCAGTAAAGAAACAATGGACTAGGAGGACTTAGAACAATAGACCATAGAATGGGTAAACTACAAAAGATTAAGACCATGGTAAATTTGGGGAGTAAATGAAAAAATGGCCAGTTAAATGAATAAACAAACAAATAAATATGTTTGATGGAGCGTTGGCTGAATGCAGTGATCTCATAAGAGCAAAGAAAAAAATGCAATCTGGAGTTGTGCCTCTGAAATGAAAATGTAGTCAAACACCTGGTATTAATGACAGGAACCACATCTCTTTCAATGACAATCTGTATTTTCTACCCAGGCAACCAAAATAATCAATTTCAGACTTTGCTTTATGGAGCAGTGATGAAATTACAGATAATCTAGAAGCAAAGAATGCTTTGGGTAGAATGCAGACTGCCCCATTTTGCTTTAACAGAAAGACTAGCACAGATCTATTAATGTACTTCTGCTGCAGAAGTGAAAACTTCTGAAATCCTAAGGGAACCAATTACTTAAGTCAGGCAGGGAACTTAGAGACTTGGTAATTGATGGGGCTTGAAAACTACTGAAAACTGCCCGAGCTACTCATGTAGGGGAACAACCCAGTTCTAAAGGGACTAATTACAGCCTTGGCAGCACACAGGAATAAGTTTGCCATGAATGGAGAACACAAGTACTCATTTTCTAACTCAGAGTGTGCAGGTGTTTCATCAAAAGTACAAACTAACAACTGCCTATATTCAAGGAACCTTGAATTAACCGACCACATTAACGAAGGCAACAAAATTGTACCACATTTCCTTTGTGAATGAAAGATTAACTAGTAATGGCACACCATGAACACAGGTTTATCAAATAGTTTATGACTAACATGATGCATCTAGTCAGCTCTCACACAAAGCAGGGCTGATGTTGTTTCACTTTTGCATGACTTGTACTGGCACACAAAAGCTGTGATTATACAGGGGATGATAGCACAGAGGAGGTTCAGCTCCTCCACCTCCTCAGCACATAGCCATGGAAATTATGCAAAACAGCAGCAGATGAAAGATTACAAGCTCCACATCAGTGATTTATTTATCCAAGTGGGTTGCAGGGTTGGAAAAAGGGTCATAACTTAGAGGCTTTTATAACTAGCAGCCCCCAAGACCTTTCTGCTGCTGAATGACTATGATCTATCAGTGTAACAACACTGAAAAGAGATTATTACAGTTTTAGAACACATCACAAGAGGAGAAAGTATCTAACATTTCATTCAAAAATAATTGCTTTAAGTTTAACCACCTGTGCTCAAGTGTCTTTGAAAACTACAAGAGAAGGGGGTGGCATGCAGAAAGGAGACCTTGCTCTCAGCACAGTAAAGGAACTGGTTTGCCTATCACACAAGGTGAACCTTCGGAGGTGATGTGTACTCTTTGCAAGCATATCAGGGACTGTGAAATCATCAGCACTTTAGACTCACCCCTGAGAACACAAATGTGGCACCCAGGAGCTGTTCTGTTACAAGCAGCATGTTACCACTCCCACGTACTTCTGCTGAGGGAGTTTGATGAGAAACTGGCACCCATAGAGATTAGAATGGCAAGAAAAGAATACAAAATTTTATCGGAACTGTTTGCAGATTCTGATGTTTCAAGACACATTAAATGCACTGTGCTGCAGCAGGAGGGTGTTTGAGTGGGAGGGAAAAAGCAAACCAGAAAAGTTCACAAGAAAGTACTAACAGAAAACCATCAGTTACTTCCAAACACCTCCAAGCATTAGTTTTGGTAACTACAGAGTATTACCAATACTTTTTTCTGGTGAGAATTGTGCCTCTGTCACTCCCTGAGCCTGAAGCTGCATTAGATCTTTAGGGCAGTGCATGGAAGAAAAGCCACAGAAAATCCTCACTGAAGTTAAAAATTCTGCAGCATGGATTATGGTGACAAGATGCCCACTGCTATAAACTGTCCCAGATCATTATTCTCAGCAGTAAAAAAAGTCCAGCCCAATCCCTGTGGAAATGTGATATTTCCCTACCCTCTGTTTTTATACATGACAACAATTAAGTGTTTCATTTAATGGCAATACACTGCAATGTGAAGGGGCTCTAAGTACACACCAGCTGTCAAAAGCACTTCAGGAGTTTCACAAAACACACAGCCCAAGGACTTGGGGTTTAAGATTTTATTTAGAGACATCCAGCATGGGTTGCAGCTATCATTTCCCCATTGAACGATGCTGTGTAGAAGACTTCAACTCTGCAAGAAAAAGAAATTTAAGAAATTTAAGAACCCAGTAGTAAGCATATATTTTTAATTAGAATTTTTGATGTATTTGAAGACTTTGCTTCATCCACTGTCTGGTTTTGCATCAGAAGCCTCGACTTGCATGAAACCACACAGTTCTAAACACTCAACTTCAACACAAGTCTGCTGATCTTGGTTTTCTCCTCAGTCAAGGGTAGAATGAACATCAAACTGGCAAAGAAATTCCATAATTTTTTTCCAATTATGAGATTCCAATGAGGAATGCTATTTCCCTTCAAGAACTGTGTCACTGAAGCTCCTGAAAAATGTTTAGTTTCTCAGATTACAGACAACACCAGGTATTTCCAAAGTGGGATCACCACTTAAGACAAACTGAAATGGGCTTTCAACTGGAAGTGGCATGGTTGCACAGTCTGAGTCATGTCTGAGGCTTGCTTTGTTAGGATCATCAAGCACCAATTAATTTCTGTTAATGACCTTATCTTAACTGGACAGTAACCTGTGAATGATGCAGATGGTGAAATCGTTTTGATACAGGTTCAAGAACATGCATTTTCCCTGAGCTTTAACTGGCACATCACAAAGCGTTTACAGCATCACAGTTTCTCATCCTGCTTTTCACATCACACGTGCCAGTGACTCCCACAGGTCACACCAGGTGCACCTCTTTATCTCCTCAGGGGAGGAAGCACACATGCAGGCAGAGAGGAGTGGCCTCTGGGGAGGCAAAGGTCACACACCACCAAGTGCAGCAGCTCTGTGACAAAAACTTCCACCTGCTCACTGTTTCAGTTATTATTATTATGCAACTGCAGACCACAACACTTCAGCACCTGGACTGCAAAAAGCTGAGAATTATAAAGTTTTCTGACGAGGTCAGGCTCATTAAATTCCACTGTGCAATGAAATCCAACAAAAGCAGTTACCTAGCTAGAGCAGCTACAGCTTAAGCTCTTCACTTCTTCAGGAGCTGGTGTCTGACAATAAGGAAAGGGGCACCAAATCCACTCCCAAAGAACACACACATCATTGCGAGCAGCCGCCACTTATTGTCCACAGAGAACGGGAGGTTCTATAGGAAAAAAAAACCAAAAAACAAACGGAGTTTTACCTTTGCAATCAAAGCATTAATTCCTTTCTAATCAACATACAAGTGCTAAGAATCTCAAAACGAAACAAATATGCAGTTTCAAAGCATTTTCAATATATCTCAAAGAATAAAACAGTATTTAGGGCAATAAATAACCTTCTAGTATCTGAAAGGTACCTACAGGGAAGTTGGACTCTTCATGAAAATTTACAGACACAGGACAAGAGGAAACAGATTCTAACTGAAAGAGGAGAAACTTCAGGTGGATACTAGAAAGACATTCTTTGGTGTGAGGGTGGGGAGGCCCTGGCACAGGGTGCCCAGAGAAGCTGTGGCTGCCCCTGGATCCCTGGCAGTGTCCAAGGCCAGGCTCGACGGGGCTTGGAGCAGCCTGGAATGGTGGGAGGTGTCCCGGCCCATGGCAAGCGGCAGAATTAAATGATCTTTAAGGTCACTTCCAACACAAACACTCCATGATTACAGCCTGCACGTGACCTCGGGAGGTCACTTCGGCCCTCTTCTCCTCTTCCTCCAGCCCAAGGTTGGGCCAGTTTGCTGCAGGTCTCATGCAAGCAAGTATAAAACCCCCTGAGGATACACATCCACAGCCACCCGAGTGCTTTGGTATTCCATTATCTTCACCGTGAAGAATTTCCTCGTATCAGTTTACACATGTAAAACTAAGCTTTTAGACCGACGGCTTGCGAAAACATGCCAGGTACATCAGAAAGCGTTTACAGTATCATTGTTACCTCTCATACCGCAATGCTCATCATCTGTACCAACGCAGGGAAGGGCCCTGGGGTCCGTCACCACACGATCTGCGCTGCTGTGGCTGTACCGGCATCACCGCGCCACCCCAAAGCCCACACAACACCAGCTTAGGCACAAGGCAGCCATCAATCCCCACCCCACCATCTCCCTTCCCGCGACCTTCAGCGGGCCGGGACGCTGCTGCCCACCTTCCCGGGTCCCTCCTCATAGTGGCTGCGGCGGATGGCGGAGGTAGCGAAGCGGCGGACACCGGCAGACAACATGATAGGGACTAGAGACAGCAGCCACTTGTCCGCCCTGCGCGACCTTCCCGATGGCGGCACGGCTGACGGGAGCCGGAACCGGAACCGGAATGGAGGAAGGGAACCCTAGGGGCATGACGGGAACTGTAGTTCCCTGCGGTCACATGGTGCCAAACGGCGGCCTGCGGTTGGTCGAGCCCCGCGCGCGCTGCCCGGGGGCGAGAGAGTCCCGCTCTGCCTCGCCGCCATTTTGTGGCGGCTGAAGGGCGGCGGGAAATGGTGGGAGCGGGGTTGGGGTGTCGGAGCGGTCCGACGCTTAACCACGTCTCGCGAGCTGCACTGGAACACTTTTAATGTAGAGCTTATGGATCCCGCTAAGTGGACGAAAAATACAGTAACAGAGTGGTTCGTGTTGGAAAGGACCTTAAAGCTCATGTGGTTCTACGCTCCCCGCCCCCTGTGGGCAGGGACACCTTCCACTATCCCAGGTTGCTCCAAGCCCTGCCCAGCCTGGTCATGGACACTGCCGGGGATTCAAGGGCAGCCGCAGCTACTCTGGGCACCCTGTGCCAGGGCCTCCCCACCCTAACAAGGAAAAATTGCTTCTCATTGTGAAAAACGAGGATCACTTTCTATGTAGATTTTAAGCGATAAATTTAATAGAAAGTAAGACAGTTAGGAGATAGAAAAAAAGCAAGGCACGGCCGGCAGGGTGACTTGGCATTCAGCCAAGTCCACATCTTGCTGCATCAGTCTTCAAATACCCTTTCTATTGCATCAGTCTGTTGAATATTCGTTTTTTTCTAAAAACAATTTTCCATACTCCTGGAACTGTTTTGCACGGTCCCTCCTTGGGTCTGCCTTTTTAGAGCATGCGTGTTTCTTGGCTGTGTCTTCGTTATCACTTCCAGCTTGGGCCTTGGTCCGTACTTTCTTCAGGTGGTAGATGCTGCTAGTTGGTATATCAATAGCAGGTTCTTCTTTATGTGTTCACTGGATGTTATCCCAACCAAACAGACAGTTTAAGCACACTGTTATCAACTACTACCACTATGCCTAGTTTTCTTTACTAATAGCAAAAATAAAAACCTTATATTCTTAATACAATGTTATTATTCATACAGCACACACCTTGCGAAAAGCCAACTTTATTAAATATCTATCTATCTATCTATCTATAACATCAGTGTCCCATCTAACCCTGCCCTCTCCTAGCCTGCACCCATTGCCCCTTGTCCTGTCACTCCAAGCTCTTCTTTTTTTAAAACGGTTCCTCTCTATCATGATGGATAGTGGTGATTAGTACATGATTTATTTATACGGTATCACTGTCTTTAGTGACTATATTGTGGCCTATTTAAACTTAGAAAAACTTTGGCAATATGAAGGGAAAGAAATACTCCCAGCACCCTTCACTTCACCAAAGGAATAGCAAAGTTGCTTCCGGTATTGGTGGTCTCTACCTGTTTTCTTACAGGGATTTTTTTAAAGACAAACTTTTTATTTTCTTTTCAGGAAAAGAAGTTTGATGCTGCCATCTCAGTGTTGCAAGGAAGTAATTTTTTTTTTAATAGCCTTTCTGCATATTTATGTGCTGTCAGAGGATAGAAACCCAGGATTTTTATGGTCACCAAAGTAATACTTCAATAAAAATAGGTTAAAATGACTTTAAGAAGTGAGGCTTAATTACATTAGTTGGTGGTCCTTCACCATTAACAGGTGATATAGAATCCTAGGGCACCTTTTGTCATTACTTGTGGATCTAGTTGTGATTTCTTTAGCTAGTTGTTTTTCAGATTTTTTTTCCTTTGTTTAGATAGACTTTTATTGTTATTTGTCAGAGATTGCAATACTTTTTTCTCTGTTCGTGTGTTAATTCTGAGGTCTATTGAAAGATGCTTTCCTATTGTTAAATTCCATTGGTGTTCAGGCAGCCATGCCTCTTCTCCCCCCTGCACCCTCTTTCTCAAGCATTTTCTAATTGGAATTAATGGCTTGATAGTGCTCCACAATCTGCTTTATCATCTTGATAACAAATGTTCTTGTTTTAATGTAGCTCTTCTTGTCCTTTAGTGGATTTTGTAGTGCTGCTGCAGAGGAGATGCTGAATAGAGGCGTAAAGATTCCTGTTATGCAAGTTGCATTAGCAATAGCAGTTTAATCCTTGATGCTCTGCAGATGTTTTCTCTGTAGACAGAAGCAGGGATCTCTAGGCAAGTATGATTGGAGGGTGGTAGGTATCTAGAGTTGTTTTACAGCTGGAGAAATAGAGCTGAACACTCAAACCTGTTCTCCTTCAAAGCATTAACTGATACAAAGTAAGTGCTCACCAGCCCTGGAAAGCCATGAAATAGGAGTTTAGAGTAAGAGACTCTGATGGCATTGATTGGAATTTTGGCAAAGGAATGAAAGATAATACCTTAAAAAGTGTTAAAAACACAGTGTACTTTAATTATGATGGGGATAATCAGGTAGAAGGCAGATTTTTACAGGAGGTGCCACGTGCTTCACTGTATGCCTTTATAAAAAGGGAGTCTGCACACAAACTCACACACAAACTGAGGGAATTACCACATTAATCACTGGGTGAAATTCCCTGGCCTATGCCATTCATGGGATCAGAATGGGTGATTATACTGATTATTATAAATTATTATAAATCTATGAATCTTTGAATTTAGGCTGCTTGTTCCCATACATCTTTTTATATCTACTGTTTTTTCTTCCTTTAAAAACCTATTACTTTTTGTTGGGTTATCTTTTTCATCTTCCGTAATACGTTACATTTTGCTGCTGTGAATATGACTTGGTGATGAGTTCTTTCAGGTGCTGCTTTCTTATTCACTTTTCCCCACAAAGAATGTTTCTCTTCTTGATCTAGATGCTAAAAAATACAAATAAGAAAAGAACACAGGTAGCTAAAGAAAGTAATGCACAGGATCTATCTTTTATGATCTTGATGGAAGAAAGAAGCATAGAAAGCTTAATATATGTTTTACAAAATACACAGGACCAAACTTTAGGGGTTGAAACTGCCAATCACTGAGATACAGTGAGACAACCAAGATAAAAGTCATACTGGCTTTTAAAATCCTCTTTTATGGGTAAGTAAACAGCTGTTTTTAAATGCTGAAATTATGTATGATCAAGTTCAGATGAGTGTACTTCACAAAAGCTTTTTAATAGCATAAACTCCCTAAACTGTTTTGCTAGTGTTGTGGACAGAGGGCTCAGACAAAACAGCTGACATTGGTGACACAAAAACATTGTTTTTCTACAGGAATTATCCTCTGTTTTTGTTGACACTAAATTATTTTGTCTGCATTCATTTAGGAATTAACCTCCCTTCAGTCATAAGCTCAGGTATTAGCCACAAGATTAGGCAGTTAAATGCTAAGTAATAAAAGGGAAAGGGTGAGTAGAAACTGGGAGAGACGTTATATAATGGATATTAATTATATGTTTTTAGCAAAACTATTGGATAACGAAAATATCTCTGATAGAGTAATTTGTTAGTCAGTCTGATTTCACAGTTGTAGAAGTATGTCTTTCATAAGGATAATTAAATTGCCTCATTTGTGATAATTGTTTTCCTCCAAAAGTAGGTGTTCTGAAATATAAAAGCATCTTACAAATGTAAAATGAATAATAGTATTAAAAATAATGTGGGGATCTCCAATGCAGAAAGAGGTGTTGGTATGTGAAACATTTGTATTTAGCACAATGAAAAGCTGAAAACCTGAAAAAGAAATTGTGGCGGTTGAACTGGGTGGAAACACCAATTAAGTGTAGTGGTTTTGATTCGCTACTCCGAGTTTCCCAGCCAAAGCACCAATTACCTGTTCAAAATCCCTAAGCAAGAGAGCCTTTCTCGGGGCTTGTTCATCTTTAAATGTGATTTCAGAGAGATGTATTCAGGTATCTTCAGTGGTTTAACAGGGTGTCGATATTCAAAACTAGCCAGCTGATAGAACCAATCAGGTCCAAAGGACACTGCCAATTCATCCTTACGGGGAATCGCTTCTGTAGCTGGTGAATTTTTCCTAACTGAAAACCAAAGTATGTTAAACCACGATAAAAATGCAGCTAATACTAATTTAAAAGAGTTACTACTTGTAGGATATACTTACCTTGATTTCAGAGAGCCCACTTTAGTCTCAGGCAAGTGAAGTAGAGTAGTAAAAGGAATTGTCCTTTGGAAGCAGCTAGAGATTTGTCGCAGACATTGATTGCAACAGGATGCCCATGGGAGGAGGATGTTAGGAGAAGTAGCATTGTTTATTTTTCCATTATAGCTGTTTAAACCAGTCAAGCTTCCAAATGTGCAAGCCTCCCTTAAGCTGTGAAACTCAGTTACTTTCAAATGCAAATATGCACTGAAAATTACTCTTTCAGGGCACAGTTCAAAGGACAGTTCTCCCCCCCCCCAGCTGTTCTTTGGACTATATAATTTCAAAGATCCAGTTCAGGGTGTAGTGGCACAAAGGCTTAACTGGCCCACAGAAAGGTGTGAAACGGTTGTAGCAAAGGTGGAAATGGATGCATAGAATTAGCTTTTCTTGGCAGCAGGGTCAGTTTATATTGGCAGAAAGAGCTTGTCCAACTAAAGCTTTACTGCAAATACGTATATATTATTTGGTTTTAGGACATGAGAAAATTATCACGAGACAAATCAAACTCTTTCCCAAGCCTCAGATGCTGCTAATGCCTAGTGCATTTATTAATTGTATTTCCCAGGATCATTGTGATGATATTCAAGATAAGGTGGTAGGTATTAAATTATCATTTAAGATTCAGTGTATTGTGATGTATTGTAAACAAGAGGATGAAATAATTGGAAGTTTCACTTTGTACTATAATATCTTTATGCCCAGTCATCTTCCTGACAATCTACTGTTGTCCTTTTGTCAGCCACCACTCCACAAATTGTCTTTAAGGCTGTATAATTAACATTTTTAACCGTTTACAGTTAACATGCTAACATAAGAGTTAACATATGTAGCTCAAGTTACTGCTCTCAACCTGAATTAAAGTACTATTATCGTTGCATCTGTTTGAAACCCAAAAGTGGGCCTTTGCACCCAAATTTCGCCTGTTAACTCTGGTTGTATAATTTGCTTTGCCATTAGGATTGTAGGGGGAAGTAGCACAGTACCTGCGTAATTCATACTTTTAAGCCATCATGAATATAAAAGTGCTGTAGGAACTTCTCTGTGTCTTTGCATATTAGTGTCATCTTAGTGAAAACCACAGGCAGTATGAAAAGTTGAGCACAAATTCATAGATTGAGTGTTACTCATGAAAACAGCTAAGGTGGATGTGCATAGTGACAAAATCACAGTTTTGACAATGTACTCAGATAAATTTATTTTCACATTATTTGAAATAGTTCAAAAATTGCCCCTTCATGTAAATGGAAACTGAGTCTCATTTTTATATACTATCAGTATTTCAGCAGCTGAAATAAGTGTCTAACAATAATACTT
Organism: Trochalopteron elliotii; assembly: GCA_024734555.1. Classification (NCBI taxonomy): domain Eukaryota; kingdom Metazoa; phylum Chordata; class Aves; order Passeriformes; family Leiothrichidae; genus Trochalopteron; species Trochalopteron elliotii. The sequence goes on from JANPWX010019930.1 coordinate 79,397, forward strand.
TGCCCTGACAGAATGACGTTTTTCATTAGTCTTTTGCAGCATTGATAAAATCTCCCAAAAGACTGTTTAAAATATATAAGGGAAGGTTGGTTACACCGAACCTATTCTAGAGGGTCACAAGGATACAGCACTTGCACAATGAGTAAGAGCCACTTTTCATTATTTATTTAGTCTTCATGTCTTTCTCTAAAATGGAGTATGTAAAGCTCTGTATTTTTATCATAAGCCAAGGCAGCTGGTTTGCAATTACAGCAAGCAGCGTTATAATTACTTACATTTTGAATTATCTCATTGTTCAAGCCATTGCTTGGTTGCTAAAGTTTGTGCTTGAAGGAAATCTTTTGTGTGTTAAGAGTGTCTTAGCCCTGAAATCACCTTTTTCCTTGGAGGTGCAATACTCAGTTTACTTGGTGGTAAAAGCAAAAAATGCCCTTTATTTTTCTGCCCTATTTGTGCTTATTTTTTCGATATTTTTAAAAGGGACTTTTTTTTAAGTCTGCTTATTGGTTTCTTCATCAAGAGGACAGTACATGGTTCAAAATATGCATGGGAGTAAAAAAGAACCCTCAAAATACAGTTATTCTAATATACATGTGGTGTATATGATTCACATAATTTTCGCACATTGTATTACGTCTTTTTCATTCTTTACAATTCTTTAGTCATGCACAAGCCTTTTTAGTATATTCATATTCCTGTATTATTTGTAAAACCTTTCATTTATAAAATCTTCCACTGATGCCTTGTTTCTAGCTGTTCATGGTGATACATATTGTCACCCTAACTGAGGTTGGTGAAACGCTTGCATGTGTCTTTAAAAAAAAAAATTGAGTTTAGGGAAAAAAAACAAACTAGATCAATTGTTTTTGTCCCTTAATCTTGGAAATGAATGCTGAGGGGTAGAGCTCCATTTAATAAAAATCAGTGTTGTCAGCAAGGTATTAGTTGTTTCCAAAGCCATGATAGATATTGTGAACATTTCCTAGAGAAATGTATTCTTTACAGTAGGCTAAAATTTGTGACATATTGGGCCAACCCATAAGTGCTGCCAAGTTTTGAAGGGGGTGTTTGATGTACCCAGGATTTTATTTAATGAGTTCAAAGACCAAATTACACTCAAACTACCAAGTCAGGCACTTGATATACAATGAATTGGAAAGGGCTTTTTTTGTGTAGACAACATGCCCAGCTGTATCTGTGATAAAGTGGTATGCTAAGATACCAAGTTTCTGTAATTTCCATGAAAAGGGGTGACCAAGCATAAGAACCAAAAACTGAGGAACGTTTGCCTAGTACAGCAAGTGTTTGTTTTTTTCAGTCATTGCAGGCATGCTCTGGGTGATTCCCAGTGCTGAGGGTTTCTGTGAGACAGTGTCAAAAGAAATATGGCAGTTAGAGAGAATTAAAGGTGGAGGGAGGAATGCTTTTCTAGTAGGTACTTCTTATGCAAAAAATCACTTTTAACTATTGAAGATCAATTTGCATTCCTCTGTAACTTATTGTAACAATGTAATTACACCTGTTTACTATTGTTTTAAGTACTTTCACAGGACACTTTCTGGACTGATGTTTCCAGCAACTTCTAGTTGGCCATAAGCAAGAGCTCTCTATACTGTTACTTTCTCTCTAATTGTGGCAGATGGTTTAACTGCTAAGCAAGTGTTGCTCTAATTTTCCTTGTTTATATGTTGTTAGACTATAAATTCACTTGTGACAACTGCTTTTAACTGTGTCTTTTACAACAAGGATGCCTGGCAGTGTGGTTACTGCTGACTTACTGCGATGAAAGAACAGTAACTGATGTTTTTACAGTCCGTTCTCAGGTACCATGCACAGACATGCCAGTGTTGACAAGAGGTGAAATTGTGTAATTTCAGTTTTGACATCAGTGAGAATATAAAAATGATTTATTGTAGTTCTCAGAGCTCAAAGCTGGAACTTCTGAAGTTGGTGAAAGTACCTGAAAGATGCACTGGTTCATGGGATCTGATGAGATGCACCCCACAGGTCCTGAGAGAACTGGATAATATTTCACCCTCCTGCAAATACATGACAAGAAGCTATGCACATTTCTTATGATATTTTGATTCATTAGTAACATTCCAGTTCAGTCTAGCTGTTTTATTTACACATAAGCCTGTCACTTCCTCCAGTGACCTGTTCACTGATTTCTTCTCCAGACTTAGTTTTTCAGAATGTTTTTGTAATGTGCTGGTGAAATTGTGTCACCTATAAGTGATCATTATAATGATGTATTAACTGTTTGAAATGTTGAATGTGAAGTCTGCTGGTGGCCTCTGGTTTATATTCATTGTGCATCAGCATTATCACCTTTGTTTATGAGGTCAACCAAGAGCTAACGTCTGCCAAAGCACAGACAGTTTTTGTGTCAGAACTGGCTGCTTGGTCACCAGTCATGCATGCTGAAAGTGCAGTGAATATTTTGTCTTGGACTTGGTTATGTATTTTCTATGTAATTCAGATTGTATTGACTTGTTCCTTTTAAATATGAACTTAAAATGAAGTGACAATGATGAGGACTCACATCATCTTCATTTTAAGTACTAACAAGGTCACTCTGCTAAAAAGTCTAGGATCAAGTTTTACCAGTTAAATGAGTACGAGGAAATATTTTACTGATCAGCTTCTCATAATGGAATAACCAGAAGGTTTTAATTTGTGGGGTGGTATTTTCAAAATGTTTGCAGTTACTGCCTTACCATAGGTTACTAAGTATCCAAAACAAAGTTTGTGCCAAGCTGCAAACTGCAAATGCAACCTGAGAGTTGAGTAACCACTATTTTTCCAAATGGGAATCTCAAGTTAGTATTTTGCCACATTTTTTGGCAGTGGATCTGCTTCTGTGACATATCCAAACATTTTAGTAGAATATAAGCTGGATATTGATAATGTGCAGGTTCCTGTGTTGGAATGTTCTATGTGTGTCTTGTCTACCTAAAACTGGGTCTCTTTTTACAAACCCATAATGTTTGTTTGGTCCACTCTGAGGCACCGTGGGAGAGTTTCCTGCTGTATTAGGTTTATGTGGCAAGGTTTTGGTAGTGGAGGGCTGCAGGATAAGGTCCTGAAATAGCCAGCCTGTGTTAGGAAAATTTACATTTGCCATCCTTACCTTAGAAATCATGAACGTGACTCTCCTGGCCCTCCTTTTGGCTCCTCTCAAGTCATCTAATTCCAAAATCCTTATTCAGAGCTTTACTTGAACATTTTAAAAAGTATTTTTTATCAGCTTAATATTTGTTCCAGAGATTAAAAAAAAACTTCTTAAATGTCTGAAGAAACACACTCTGGAATTCATATTAGGTGGACTCACTGTCATCCTTAATCCTCTGTGGCCCCAAACTTTATCAGATGTTTGATGTATTTATCGAATACCTTGAACAATTTCTTTTGCTCAAAAGGTTATCTTTTTTTCATGTCTCATCTTTGTCTTGTTCTATGTGTTGAAGAGATGTGTGCAAAACCTTTCCTGAAGAATTTGATAACTTCAGCAGCTTGTCACTGGGACCCATCTCTCTCCTTTAAAATAGTTCATTTTATAAATGACAATTCAATGCATTTTATAAAAGGAAATCATTATGAGCTAGACATGGGGATAGCAGTGGATTTTTTTCTTGCACATACTCAATTGCTTCACCAAATTTCATTTCACAGTTGAAAACTTGACTCCTGACTAGAGCTGTATGATACTGCCAATTTTTGCTTTGACTATTCAAGTGTAAAAATATCTAACTTTGCAAGAATAGAGCACGTTTAATCCTGCTCAAGGGTGTCACATTATTGTAGAGCAAGTGGTTCTTGTCTTTGAAAAGAACCAGGCTGAAGTAATGGAAATGTGAAACAAAAATGTCATTTGCCTAAACATACTCAGGTTGAATCAAGGGTAATTTATTGCTTGTCTTAATTAGAAATTAAGATTCTGAATGGCTAATTCTTATTTGAAATTACACAGTACTGAGCAGATTGATGGCCCATTTTACTTATTTGTTTCCTGCTGTTCTGGTAGCACATAGCACAGTTAAATCCAGGTAAATGTGTTCCCTTATGGCTCCTCAGTTTGGGGAGCAGGGCCTGGACAGCTGGGACATGAATTTCTGCGGGGGATGATGGTTTTGTTTTGGAAGGACAAGCACATGACTGAGTACCTGTTGCAGGGTCTTACTTGAAACTGCTTGTAGAACTTTTTTTTGACACTGTTTTTCAGATAAATGGGCAGCATGGGTGGAAATGTTCTTGAAGCTTTGGCTCTGTGAGTGAGAATTCAGGGACAGGCAGTATGAATATGGGGCAGATAACATAAAGTTTCTCTAAGAAACTCAGTTCTCCCACAGCTTTTACTTACATGCATGCCAGACGTCAACTTCTCATACAAAATTCTTATCACTGATAGCACTTTCTCCTAGATTATGTCTGAAGTGTGAGAATTGCAGACGTAGGATGAGATGAGAACACTGAATCTTCTTGACTCTTGAGACTGAGGGTGCGTGCCACAACTTCATCCCAGTTCTTGCCTCTGCTTTGTATTTCTGGGATTTCTTTCCTTTGGAAAATTCTTGCAAGTCATATCACAAGAGCCAAAAGTTGTTCTGATATTTATTCTTTTTCTCCAAATCTTTTTTGTTTATGTTCTTTAGGAACAAGAAAACAAACCCTCTACATGTTATTCCTCATTTGATCAGGTTTATTCCAATATAACAGCCAGTAAATAAAGGGTATCATTTCCAGGGCTCAAATTAAAGTAGTCTCAGACATTGCCCTAAACCTACCAAGGAGAATCTGGAGAGTCATGAACTGACTGACAGTCAAATTTCAGAACAATTCTGGTCTGTTGTGAAATCACTGCAAAATTGTTATTTTGAAGATTTGTAGTATTTGTAAGTTTTAACCAGAACAAATCCATACATAAAAAGTCTCTTTTTAGGCTTTCTTGGAAGATCCCTTGAAGCCTTTTAATCTGTTGATGTTTTACAGGATTGCCTTAAACTGCAATTCCGTCTCTTGAGTACTTAATGCATGGGCAGTGATTTGGAGAAAAAGTTGGAAGGAAGCAGAGGGCTAGGGCTGGAAGCAAATGCATCAGGAAAGGATATTTGGGAAAAGGTGGATGAGGAAAGGACCACTGGAAAAAGATATAGGGGTTTGGATGACATATCCATGAGATAATGGCATCTGCTTTCTGTTCTGTGCTGCCATTCCCTCATGGATTCAGCAAGGCTCTTTGGGGTATAAATACATGATACTGGAAGGTGCTCCAGTATGTGCTGAAGTGCATCCCAAACCAGGATTGGCTTTACAAGTGAGCCCACGTTTCCATCGGATGCATCTGCTTTGTCTTGATAAAAGGAAGGCAGTAACACATCATTCTGTCATCACAGTCTCCAAAGGGCATGTGAATGTTATAAGGAAATAGCTGTTAAATCTCTTGGAATTAGAAGTGACAATATAATAAACACTTTCAGTTTGTATTTACTGTGCCTTGTGTGATGTTTATTCTTTTGCCTCCTACTGAGACTATTATATTTGTTGAGAGGATACATATGTTTTCACATCTGTCATTCTCCTCTTTCAGTAAAACATTCAAGCAACAAGTTGTTGTCCTGGCTGTTGTGCAGAGGCATATTAATGTTGGTGGTGTGATACATCATATATCATACATGTCAACATCATACACGTGATGATGACTACGTGTACTTAAGATAGTGTTTGGTTCTTAATTATTGTTTTTTTTTTTTTTGACAGAGTATTTTTGTGCAAGTCATTGTTCTCTTGAAATCTCACTTTGTTAACTGTTCTTAACAACCCTAGCATTCTCTGCAATTCTACCCCCCTGATTTACTTTATGGTCTTTGTGAAGGCATTTTATGACAGTTTAGTATTTTTTTTTCAGAAGTTGTAGCCAAGATTGCACAATTGTTCTTTGAGAGCTAGGTCTGGCTTCAAATCAACTGATCGCCAAGGAAGATTGCATTGCCTTGTACTTTAAAAGAGATTTTAAATCCCTTTCTTGGGAGTCCCACAGTTGCTGCAGCTTAGGAAACTTTCCTTGAGAATCATGTTGATTCCACATAAAGTTAAAATATGGGGCATTTTCCAGCTATGCTTGGATTTATGGCAAACAAAGAAAGATGAGTTGGGGAGACAAAGTCCAAATCTGAACATAATCTGTGATTTAGATCTGAAGGGGTCAGTAGCAGGTCCTGTCTATACTAATTTATTCTTTTTGATTGACAAGGAGAATGATCTTACTGTTTTTCTTAGTCTTGTGCCTGTTGCTGTGTGGTCTTTGGAAGAAAGTCTTGTCAAAATCAGTGTTGGAGAGATTATCCAACATTTTCCCTCAGAAATTCTAAAGAAAACGCAGGTGCAGGGAGGGTTATGCTGCTGTTGAGTGCCTTTCTGTGTTACTCCTAATATGTATTAGTCTTTCCTCTAAGTAAAAACTGCTGTCAACAATGCATTTTAGTGATTCTCTTTACTAAAGAAATTTTAAATAAATAAATTTTAAAATCCCATGACAGTTTCTCTAAGCAGTGTGTCAGGGTTGCTGGTTATTTCTGTTTGCATGCAGACATTTTATAACCTTAATTTGACTGAGGAGACTAAAATGCGAGGTTGTCAGAAGAAAGTGAATTTTTCTTGTTTCTAGTCATTAGATCTTCTAGAGGAGGAGCAAAAGTCAATCCTTTATCTGAGTGCATGCAAAGAGAGATCTTACAGGTCATATTTGGTGTGGTGCAAGGGCTTATGATCAGGTTTTTTGATGGTCATGATTGTCTGATGGCAGAACTGTGTCCTGGTTATTCAGTGTAAGTACCTTAACTTTAGGATTTCCAAAGGGGCAGGGATTTCGTGAGGAAGACCACGTGAGATAATATTGACATGAGACTTGTGCTTATCACAAGTTCTGCTGTGGGTGACCTGAGTTGTCACTACAGTGGCACACGAAATGAATGAAGACATAAGCAACAAATAAGACCCATTTTTCTTAACATGGAGTATTTTGTTTTTATAGTCTTCTTGTCTCAGAACATGGTTCTACAGGAAAATGTGATAACTACTGAGAAGTGTAGAGTCCTTATGCAGTGTTGTATAAAGAGTTAGAGCTCATAGAACTAATCTAAAACTTACAAATACTACAAATCTTCAAAATAACAATTTTGCAGTGATTTCACTGGGACCAGGATTGTTCTGAAATTTGACTGTCAGTCAGTTCATGACTCTCCAGATTCTCCTTGGTAGGTTTAGGGCAATGTCTGAGACTACTTTAATTTGAGCCCTGGAAATGATACCCTTTATTTACTGGCTGTTATATTGGAATAAACCTGATCAAATGAGGAATAACATGTAGAGCGTTTGTTTTCTTGTTCCTAAGCTTCCAGTGTGTAAGAAACTGGTGACTGCTTGGCTCTAACTGCAGTTGTAAGTTTTTTACTGCTCTTTCTGTGAGTTTGCTCCAAGGCTTGGGTTTTTTCTGTAGGTCAGGAATCAGTGTCCCAGCTGCAGAATGCATTTTTCCCTTACCCCATGGCAAAAGGAGTTAGTTGGTTTCCTGCTTCAGATCCTGGTGTGGAGCATGTCTCACTTGGCTTCAGCCTCAGTAGGTGCTAGTAGGGCAGTTGTCCTTGTCCACATCTGCCTGAAGTGATTAGGGGCATGGGAATGTTATTAAAATGATCCAAAAGATAGATCAGGATGCATGAGAAAGCAGAAGGAACATCTTATATTCATGTATGAGGGAATGATAAATTAGGTGCTGTTGGGTGTGTATATAAACATGTATTGATACTGTATATATACACACTGTGTTTGGATACAGCTATAAAAATATAAGCAGCTAGGAAAGCAACTTGATTATTTCCTGTCATAATCTTTCTTTGTATGACGTTATTACTTTACTGAGACTGAAGCTGAAAAAATTCCCTGGGAAAATGTTTTAAATATCTCACCCAAACATTCCCACTGGTGTTTTATATTGTTTGCAATGAAATCATGCAACAATGTTTTAGAGAGAAGAGGATCTTGAAATCAGTGACATCGTGCCCTCTGCCCTCTTCTTACCTTTATAGGGGAGAAATGAAAGATGAATGCTACATGACAGGACCTCCTTTGGTTTTGCTGAGTTCTGTTTTCCTTCAAGATCACTTATTTTTAAGGCCTGTAAAAATGTCTCTGTTTCACAGCCATGATAACCAGAAGAGAACAGACTTTCACCAGGACCTTCAGTGCCTCCAGGGCAAATTCAGAGATCCTTTGGACCATCCTGTGGGTCATGGCATCTTATGGCAGACCATTCTGTGAGCTGTTCTTCTGCTGTGAAGTAGCAATGCATGTATTACAACAGCAAGACTCTCAGTTTCATTTTTTTTTGTTTGGAATCTTGTTGTACTGGTTGTTTTGGTTTATTTGTTAGTTTTGGTGACTTGTGTTTTTTTAATCAAACACGAAAATTATAAGGACTGTGCAAATAGTTTAAAGAGAAACATCTTACACAATGGTATGTTTTTCTCTTAGGAGTATGTGTTTTTGTCTTTCCACAAAAGATGGGCAGTGTGATTGTTTTATGTCTGCAAAATGCTTATATCTTATTTTCTTACCCCTGAAAAGATATGAGGAATTAATTTCATTGTGAGTTTGAATTGCTACTCATTCTGGACATGAGCGGTTGTTACGTGTGTTACCTTTAGTCAGCACGGTTTTCAGTAGGTTTTGCTCCTAAACCAGCTGCAAATAGGAATAAAGGTGGAAGAATGCAATTTGTGAGGTTGGCCTTAACAGGGTAATGTCTTTTCACATGTAAAGGAATTGGTCTGTGGTCTGTGCAGCACCAGCAGAAAGCCTCACCTTCTGTCACTATCAACTGGTGCAGGGAATACAAATGAGCTTTACGAGAGGTAAAGAGGGAAGTGAGGAATGAGTGAGGTGAATGTTAAAAATTTTAAATAGTAGGTATCAGCTACCTGCGTTGGACTGGAACCAGTCAGGAGATGCTGACACAAAAGGGATGCTGGAAAGTAGGTGATCATAATAAGAAAATAGATGAGGTGATTTCCCCAGCTGCTGCAGCAACAGCCAGAGAAAATCCATGCTGATGGACCTCTGAAGGTCACCAGTCCATCAAGACCCAACTAGCTTGTAAATGGTGCTAACATTTCTATTGTGTGTGCAGATGTTGAAAATATCAATTACTACAATGAGCACTGCAATTTATTTGTGCAAACTGGTGAAACACAATGGGGAATATCCAGTTAATATAATGGTTTCATTCAGCCATCTAATATAAAGAAATCTTTCCACTTAAGATAGTAGTTGGATTAGGCACTTTCTCATACAGTGACAAAACAATAATACTAAGTGCTGTAAGAAAGGCTTTCTTAGGTGAAATGTAATTTGAATTGTAGTAGTTGTAGGTTTCCTTTAAATATTTTAGTACCTAATAAATATTCCAGCAACAATGTAGATGAATTTTAACAGAGTGCCTTGCTGGTACTACTCATGCTAATTTGCAAGATTTACAGCAATTACCATTCCTGAAAGCTAAAAAATAGTGAGTTATTTCATGAACACATAAAACAAGGCCTTTGAAAACATTTAACAGGACTCTTAAAATGAAATACTTGGCTCAGATATAATTTGGGATGGATACAAAATTAAAGTGCACTGTCATTCCTGACATTCATAAAAATAAATTATTGTGTATTGTTTCCTTCTCTTTATTTCTGAATACAGATCAGTATGAAAGAAACTAGATACTGTCATTCTCTTCTTGAGCGTGTTGGGAGTTTGCTGTGTGTGCATCCAAGTAGCCAATTAACCCTGGTTCCCAAGAAACCTCTTTCATAAGTTTATGTTTGGAAAACCAGGAAGATTAGTCTCTTAAGAAACAGGAACTTTTTGTAAAAAACATAGTAAGAAATTTAATTCATTTTTTATTGCTTTTTTCCCATAAATTCATGAGGCTATTTAATCTGCAGCTATTCCAGCAGTATCGTATATGGAGGGAATTTTTCTTTTAAAGGGGAGGCAGAGGGATAGCACATGAGAAGGAGTTCATGGTGTCTCAGTCCAGAGTCAAAAACTAGATTGTAGTGAAATCAGTGAGAGAAAAATCTGCTGATTACTGAGAAAGGTCTTAATTATGACCAGCATTTGTCTAGAAGTTCCTTTGGAGGATTTAAGTAAAAGAATTTGCGTTTGCGCTTCCCTCCATCTGATGCTTATTCTCCTGTTGAGTTTGTGTATACCCATACATGTCTTTTCACATCATATGGTACTGGGCAAATATTGCTTTTTTCCCCATCTCACTTAGGGATCTTTTGCTGACTACTGTAAGACCCTAATTCATAATATTTTTCTTTAATTGTAAATCTGTGTTTTTAAATTTGGTATCAAGCCTCTGACATTCTGTACTATCATACAAATTGTTCTTTCAAAATGGTGCCTTGTAGAAACATTTTGAAGATCAAGAGGGAAAAAACTCTTGATAGTGCTTCATGAACTGGAAGCTTATAGGTAAATAAATTTGTATCTTTGGAAGGTAGAGAAGAGCTCTCTAAACTACTCTCAGTATAAATCTGTATAAGTTGAGTTCTCTGCTAGTGTCATAGTCCTTGCTGAAATTAGGTTTGTGATTTTCCGCATCCAAAAGGTTCTTTAATCATTTTAAGTTCAGATAGAGAATTAAAAATACAAAATGTAGTAGCCTAGTTCTCCACAATTAAAAAGGAGGAAACAGATGAAAAGTGACTGTGTGGATTAAGTCATACACACAGGCATGATACAGCATCTTATGTGTAACTGTACTTGTACAAATGTAAAGATGAAAGTGATAAAATTTATCTCAGCCCCTGACTGTGGCCATGGGAATAGTTTAGTTCTATACTTCAGCCATTTTCTTCTTCAGGTGTTCAAGAAATGTGTTTTCATCTGCAAAGCAATAATTTCACACCATGTCAGAAAATAAATTGCATGTTTTTGTTAAAATTGTGACTTTTTAATAAGAATGTACTGATAAATACATAGAAATTGTCCCTGGCAAATACATAAAATGTTCAACAGTCTCAAGCACAGATCCAGGCTGGGTGGAGAAGGGATAGTGGTCCTGGAGGAGCCCTGGGGGTGCTGTGGGGCAGAGCTGGGACCCCAAACCCCCTGTGCTGGGCTGAGCCCCAGCGTGGGCAGCAGGGCAGGGGGATTCTGCCCCTCTGCCCCCTCAGCTCAGACCCCGCCAGCCCTGGGCCCAGCACAGCAAGGAGCTGGAGCTGCTGGAGCCAGGCCAGAGGAGGCTCCAGGATGAGCAGAGGGATGGAGCAGCTCTGCTGGGAGGAAAGGCTGGCACAGCTGGCATTGCTCAGCCTGGACAGGAGAAGCTTTGGGGTGACCTCACTGTGGCCTTGCAGGGCATGAAGGGGCTGCAGGAAAGATGGAGAGAGACAATTGCCAAGGGCTTCAGGGACAGAACACAGGGAATGGCCTCCCAGTGCCAGAGGACAGGGCTGGATGGGATATTGGGAAGGAATTACTCCCTGGGAAGGTGGGCAGGCCCTGGCACAGGGTGCCCAGAGAAGCTGTGGCTGCCCCTGGATCCCTGGCAGTGTCCAAGGCCAGGTTGGACATGAGCAGGCTGAGACAGTGAAGGTATCCCTGCCCATGGAAGGGGTGGTACCAGATGGTCTTTGAGGTCCCTTCCAACCCAAACCATTCTGTGATTTTATGAAATTATCTTAATATACTCCCAGGTATTTATGAACTTGATGATATTCTCTAGAATTTGGCTTTTGCAACTAGGTGATAGTACATGTAATACTTATATGTAATTGATAGAAAGCAGTTGGATACTCCTGCATTTGGCTTGAAAATAGAAGTTGGTGTTTCTAAGAAAAATTGAAGTTTGGAGACTATTTCCATTTGTATTCTTTAGCTTTTCTACTTGCAAACAATCTTAAATGTAAGCTGTTTTCATTGTTGCCTCGTGAGCATGTACTGCCGTAATCACAAGGAATTCTTAAATTTATGTGTAACATGCCACACTGGGATTTTGAAGTGGCCTTATTGTAATTTAATTAGACTGCTGCTTTCCTTCTCATTTTGATATCTATATGTATATATATACACACCACTGCTGTGTGTACACCTTTTCTTGCAATTGTTTGCAAATGATACAGAACGAGCATCCCCAAAGTACATTTCAGTTGCAAGATGAGAGTCTTGCTACCAAGTTTTCAAGTGGTAGAGGGACAGCTGAGTGGTGCTCTGGCTGTAAGCCATGTTCATGACTGCTTCTGGTCTAAACTTGAGTGTCTTCAGCTTGACTGACGCATGCAATTGCCAAATTTCGTGGTCATTCCAACAACTTAGTCCAAAAGCACCAGTTGCCTGCTGTTTGTTCTCTTGTCCAGCCATTGGCAGGAAACTCTTTTTTGAAGCTGTTATAAGTAGGCTTGAGATTCAAGGATTGTTTTTGCCATGGTGTGCTGGATGAACAGACAGTTCCAGGGTAGGAAGCAAAGTTCCTGCTCTTCTGGAGTGATGAGAAGAGCTCAGTGCCTCGAGGCGCAGTATGTGTGGATGCTCTTTCATATCAAAAGCAGAACATGTCTCAGTCAGCATGAGATGTGTTTTGCCATCTGGATGGACAGTTACTTTCTTTTTCTCATTCCCAGCATACAGAGAAAGCAGCAGTGCACATAAAATTGAGGGTTTTTTTGTGTTTACATTGCCACATTATGTGTAAAGTTATGCAGAATAATAAAATCCAAATACTTTCTTATTTGGCTACTGAAATATTTTTAGTTTTGAACTAAATCTGGTAAGTTATTCATTGGTTGTAAGCATTTCTGAAAATGGGTGCAAAATAGTGGATGTTAGGGTAAGGAAATAAAAAATATTTTTAAAATCAGTTTGAAGTTGTGTGAGAATATGTGTTTACATACCCTCAGCACACAAGAGAAGGGGGCATGCTGGATGCATGTCCAACAAAAGGCCATGATGATTATCATGATGATGGTGATGATGATGGTGGGGGAACTGAAGCATCTCTTTTGTAAGGGAAGGCTGAAAGAGCTGGGATGGCTTAGCCTGCAGAAGAGAAGGTCCAGGGAGGAATCCTGAAAGTGTACAAATAGCTATATGAGGGTGCAAAGAGGAGGAAGCCATACTCATTTTACTGGTGCCCCATGACAGGACAGAAATTATATCAATTTAATGAATTGTAAAAGTATTCCTTAGCATTACTATAAAATTATGAATGTGTGTTACTTAGATACCTTAGTGATTTTTTGTTGCATGTCTACATTTCTCTAGTTTCATTTCAGAGCAGAATACCATGGGGCTACTATTGTAATATTTTGACCTCGAATTAACAGGTGCTGCCCGTGTTTGTTGTTTTTTATGGGGCTTAATGAATGGTGAAAAAATATGAGTTTCTGTAAGACTAGGAAATGGATCAGATTGACTAAATGGGGAAAGTGCAGGAACAGATTTGTTGGAAGAAAAATATTCCTGGTTCTGAATATTTCCCAGCCAGGTACAAAATTGGTAAACGTTGGGAAGTTTCTTGGTCATTTTAACCTCTTATAATTTTGTTTTATATCTCAGCTTTTGTATCAGGAAGGAGGGAGAGGTAAAGAACTACCAGAATGGGAGAGGCAATGCAAATAAAACTCTTTTAATGGAGAGGGAATTAAAATCAAAGGCAATGGAGAAGATACTATCACCCAACTATCTTTAAATGCCCAAATCTTTATTTGTAGCTTGGGTGTTTGTTTGTTTGCTTATTTTGCATTTACATTTCACAGTTCTGAATAACATTAAGTGTGACTGAATTGCTATTTCCAGCCTAAGCCTTAGCCAGAGGAAATTCAATTAACAGCAAGGACAGAGGAAAAAAATAACAAATAATTGTTGCTGTTCTTTTCACCTTTCTTTGAATGTAGATTTATGTTCTGTGAAACTAGATGTCAAAGAAAGATGTTGGACATTTGAGGAGCTTGTTAATAACATCTCCAACTGGTTTGGCTGATTTGTATTAAATAAATTAGGCTTTTCAATTTTTTGACTATAATGGGTCCTTTTTTGCTAATTTATTGAAATGATGCTCCTTTTCTGCTTGACACATTTTTAAAGCTGTTATTTATGGTTTAAATATTTTCAACATCAGGGCTATGTTTATGTCTTTATGTTTTGTAGACCAGCTTTGCTGTCTTAGCATGACATTGATAATAAACATTTGACTGGCTTTTGCTTCTAGAAATGAAGTTTGAATGAATTAAAAAATAAACAAAAGACTAGAAAATGAGATCCGGCACAGCATGAAAAGGAGGAAGCTTTTCATGAAGAAGGCAAGAAAAATGACAAAATTGAAAACAGCCAGATTCCTTCAGCTGGAGGGAAGACATCAAAACTGTTAGTACATAAATGTAATTGCCCCATGACACAAATAATCTGTTTAAAGATGTGACAAAAATTACTGGCATGAAGAAGCATTTGCATGTTTTGCCATATCCTTGTGGATGTATTCTTTTTTAAGAATGTGTGCTACTGGCATTCTTACATTTAACATTACGTATGAAATTTTCCATTGTTATAAACTAACTAAAACTATGCTTGTGCATAAACTGGAGTAGAGGCATAGAAGATCTGCAAAGTCATTAAGGATTTCACTAATTTATCTGCAAAAGTAAAGATTGGCAGTGAGATCTGTATACTCTGCAATCTGAATAGGGTCTTGGAGGCTTCACAAATGTAGCAAAGGTTTTGTTTGATTTGCTGTTTTTTTGGTGTGGGTTTTTTTTTTATTTATTTATTTTCAAGTGAGGAAAGAAATCCCATCAGGTTGTCTGCAAAATGCTCCCAGAAATCTGAGGATTTAATTAGCAACTCATCCAACATATGCAGGGCAAATTTCTGGTGATCCCTTAGTTTAGGAGTCTGAACTTTCAAAAGATTTTACTGACACCAAGGGAATTTTGACAGATTAAAGGATAAAAATTGATTGCAAGTGTAGAGATAACTATTAATTACCGTCTTTCCTTGTTTGTTTGTTTGTTTGCTTGTTTTTGTTTTTGGTAAAGTAATTCTATCAGCAAATGTTGGAGAAGAACTGACTGGAAGAAACTGCAAGTCCTGGACCCTTTTGTGATGAAAAGTGATGGGGATTTTGTCAGTACCAGCAAGATCTTACCCCAAACATTAATTTTCTGAAGTCTGTAGGGCCTCATTCTAGAGGTGATTCCTTGGATTTCCAATACTAATTGTAAATTAATTTCCTTCATTTCAATCAGTAAATTCCTTTGGGCAAGCATAATCTATTTCCATACTGTTAATCACCAAAGAAATTAAGAATAGTAAACTAACATTAAAATATATTTAACATATTCCAGAGGATAAAGATTTGAGATGGAATCCTTGATCCCCTGCCAGTGAGACAGGCAGCCAGTAGGATTGTTCATCAGTTTAATTTCTGATCTTCAGCGGTGTGACTTCAAGCAATGCTTGTGCACTTACCTGGATGCCTGAGGAAGTGATAGTGATATTAAACAGCTCAGGCAATACCTTGGAAATGTGTTCCTCTGGTGTGTGACTGGTGGTATCTGCTTGGGCAGCATCACATAGGTAACATTGCTAGATGCATGACATTTGCATTATATTTACTTTCATGATGTGAGAAGGTTGACTCTACGATTTTATTTAATGCTTTGGTGAGTGAGACATGGCCAGGAATGATGCTCTTTCATCAGCTGCACTGGGAGAAAAGGAGGGAGGAAGGAAAAGCAATGGGTTTGGAAACCAGTCTCAATATTTCATTCTTTCCCCCTCTCAAAGGGGTGAAGTGGATGCACATTTTATGGAGCTTAAATGAGTTTGCAGGGAAATAAGTGCATGTTGCTTTGCAGAGAGTGCTTCCTTGGCATCAGTGTAAGTCACGCATGGAATCACAGAAGCTTGTCCCTGTTAACTGCAGTGATTCTCAGAGGGGGGGAATATCACAAATTGGGACAATTGTAATTATCTGGAGAGATTTCTCACCCCGGCCCCCAGCTTTAGTTTCTTTTCAGAAATATCTTCTCTGTCTGCCTGCAAAAATGACAGTTAATCCTTGCCCTAAACATAAGAATAATAATCTAGTTTCTTTCTTCTCCACTCATGTGCACAGAACACCTATGTCTACACAGGTTCATTTCTCTGAAGGTGTTTGTTATCTTTCTCCTTCCTTTCTGCTGAATTTACTTGGGACCAGAAGCTGGGATTTGTTCTATTCCATGCTGCCACACTGTTGAGGATGATTTTGGGCAGCCCTGGAGGCAGAAGGCAAACAGGATATTTCTCTGGCATGCAGAGGTGACAACTGTTATTGCTAAAGGGTCTGAGTATTAAAAGCAAGAAGTTTTCTGCTGTAGACAAGACCAGAACTGAGCTAATGTGTAACTCTGTAAAGACACAGAGAGTTTGGTTTGGAACATTTAAGCAAGGATGTAACTTTTTCATTCACAATATAGATTCATATTCCTAAAACACCCGATCAGTCATTAAACACAAATCACCTGGATACTTCGCAGTTCTTGACATTCATGGTTGCTGTAGTTTGAGTAGATATCCTAACATAGGGTGTCCCAATAAATTTAAAAGAAAAATAAAATTTGGGAATTATTTAAAAGAAAACAAAAAGCCCAAGAAAATTAAAATTGTTCTCGTTACCTTCCTTTACAGGTTTTTTTTCCCTGAAGCCTCTTGTAACCTTTTGTTTTGTCGCTGCTTGGGAATTAACAAGATCTCTAAAGAGAGATCTCTTACAATGCCATCTAATTGCAGACCTTCTGTTTAAACAACTGTAGGAGATTTTAAGAGAACATTGAGTAAATTTTGTGTGAGAATTGATGTCATTTTCCCTGCTCTTGGGCAAGGAGGTGCTTTAGGTGGCCTCTAAGGCTTCTTCCATTTGCCTTCTTCAATTCTGTGATTTATGGAGCAGTAGCTCATTTCTTTGTCCCTCCTGACTGGCTTTAAAGCTCGCCATCCTTTTCAGAATGCTCTGATTTCCTACCTGAACCCTTGCAGGTCTGTGTTCCTGCCAGAGTCGTGGAAGAGCTTGCCATTGGTCACTGGGCTTTTGCAGTGCATAGTATTTGCTTGAGAGAAAAGCAAGTGGAAGAAAAAATATAAACAAGTTAAACGTATCTAACTTGTTGGAAAGTACCCACTGGTTACTTGAAATCTTAAAATCAGGTTTTCCTCAGTTCTCAGTTGTGTAGTGGGACATTTTATCTGTTCTTGAGTGAGCCTCAGCCAAGTGTTTGTGTCTCCATGGGATCAAGGAGAGCTCTGTGATGACACTAATTTGGTCTGAGAATTATGTTTATTAGCTAGGTGTAGTACTTGAGCTAATAAGCCATCCTTTCATTAGAAGATAGCTTTTTTACTTCTGCATAGTGACAAATTGAAATAGGGTTGTGCTGTTTCAGCTCTGGATCTTAAAATACCTTCATATTTTTGGGTTTTAGGCTTATTGATTCTAAACAACAGCATAAATCATTTTACAGTGGAGCAAAAGGAAATGTCCAGATTTATTTATTTTCCCAGTTACATATGTCAGTTACCTTATGGAGTTTCCAGACTCCCAAAGATAAGATTGATTATATTTTGGCAACAGATTTCTTTCAAAACATCACAATGTCAGACATATTAATATTTAAAGGTCCATGTTTTTTCTCATATTTTTCTCTATAATGTAAATGATTTTCGGTCGTAACAGTTGCTTTGATAAGATAAAATCGGAATAAAATTTATCACTTTTTTTTTTTAAAGACACAACCCACATTTTAATTCCTTTTTTTAAGAATATGGATTTTTTTTTAAGAAAAGAAAAGGTTTGGAATTGTTTTCTCATTCACATTTAAAGCAGATGAATATTTTTCTAGCTTAAACAGGTTGATTATGGAAGTCTGCTAGAATTTTATTTCTAAATGAGCAATTTTTGTTTTGTTTTGTTTTTACCTGTAATAATAAACCACCTGCAACACTGAGCTTTCATGTCCATATTAGTGTAGTGTGAGCTCAGCCCTTGCCTTTCACCCAGTGTTCAGTAAAGGTACATAAACTTCATTCACCTCTTTGACTGCAGTTTGTGAAGCTGGGTACCAGCAACAACCTTGCCCCTCTCCTCTCTATACTTGCCCAGATTTACTCTGGAATTTGCAAGCACTCAGGCAGTTTGCTCAACTGCACTTCCTTGTGACAACCCTTCTCTGCCAGGTGTACCAAAATTTAGTGTAAAAATGCCTTGGAAATGTCTGTACCAGCTGTAAGTACACCTACCAGCTACAGCACATGCACATCTTTCCCTAGTTCTGTTTTCTTGTTTTGAGTCTAAGGTGATTGAGAGTGAAAAAGTGTGGATACTTTTTTAGGGAGCAAGGACAACACTTTTTAAAGTAGGGATCTCATCTGTGTTGGAAGCGAGCACTGATGAATCTAAACCAGTTCATATGAAAGCTGATTTTGTTCATTTAAAGTCTTAGATGCTCACAGATTTGTAGTGAATTCTTACTACACTACCAGTGGCTGGCTGTGTCCCAGATACGTGCAGTCCGCTTTTGGTGAGTTAATTCGTTTGCTGTTCTTACTGATGATGTCAGAAATGCTAAATATACCTTTCTTTGCTACTTGTTTTGGCTGTAGCACTACTTAAGAGCAGCAGTTTCTAGCTCTGTTGCTTTACATTTTCCTACTTGTGGGTTTCTGAGATGACAGATGTGCAGGAGTCTCAGAGAAAGTGCCCTACTCATGCTCTAACTCAGCTCTTTATGTGATGTACAGGTGGTCTGCTTGGATGTGATCAAATATATGCAACCATTTCGTGAAGGCAGTGGATCACATCCATATTTTCAGATTAGCCACTCTTAAACCTTCAGTGTTGGGAGACTTGGCTGTAAAGTAAGTTGAACCTGAATTTAGCAGCAGTCTGAACTAATTTTTGTGCTGCCTAACATTTGTACCAGGCACGACTTTAACTTACACTGTCCTTTTTGGTGTCCTGCTGTATCCCTTTCTAAACAGAGCGTGGTTGTGATCCTTTTGTAATTCAGAATATGCCTTCCTTTCAGTGGCAGCATCTCCTAATTCTAAGACACATCTTTACAACTGGATGTGAGCTGGAGGAAGTTGAAGAAGCCAGCCTGTACTTAGACATGGTTCTACTAATGGGTCTGTGTCAGTAACAGCCTCTGGCAGAGCTTGTGGGGCTTTGTAACTGGACACAAAGTTGGAACACTCAGCTGAATATTGCAGCAGACTTCTGCAAAACATGGTCAGGAGCAAGATGGATCTGAGCTCCAACACTCTGCCACTTTGCACTGATACAAGCAAAAATATACCTGGTTTATATTTACCTTGATACTGTGTTGGGAGTAGTGCCAGACTACAATATCAGAGAGCCCACAGGCATCTCTTTAACCCCATCCTGCCAACTTTCAGCCTCCCTGGTTACCTTTTTCTTAGTTAAAAGATAAATGAACCCTCTGAGAAGCCACATTTCAAACAGTGACTTTCTTTTTCTCTTCCTGTATAGAAACCTGGGCTGACCCATTCACCAAATGTTGCCTTTGTTCTATGTGTATACCAAGAAGAATTTTCTGATGCAGCTGTTAGCAAGTTTTCCCATTTCTACAGTTTCCCTCCTGAACAAATGTATTCCTCTTCACTATAATCTTTCCCTGGCTTCACATTTTGTATTTTCAAGGACACAGAGGTAATTGTTTGTCTGGTTTTTCTTTTGTTCTCTTTTGTTCTCCTGAAAGGAAGGATTGTCAGTCAGTACTTTGTATCACTGCAATACTGCTTCTTATGCTGCCAGCAAGAAACAGAAAGGTGAATTGAAAGGTACCTGTAGAGTTTGGGTGATCACTATGAACGGATTTTCTGCTTGAAATGTCACACTGATCTTTTGGGTTAAAGATTTTTCTTCAAGTGTGTGATGAGGTCGGAATTCTGCAGGCAGCATTTGTTAAGAGCTGCTGTTAACCTGTGCTGCTTCTGCCCAGTTTCCAGAAAGCATACAGGGTCATAAGTTGCAGTGCAGGACTGTCATGTCATTTAAAACAACATTAGCTCTCCCTAGTGAAACACGAGAACTTTCCTGACTCCTTCTACCCCTCCTGTTAGTGCAGTAGATGTTTTTATTTCACTAGGCAGTGCTTTCCAAATCACTGCTTTTGTCACTTGATAGATGCTAAAAAAATCCTGAGGTTTCTAACACTTCTTCTGGCTTTTCATAAACACATTCTCAGAGACACTTGAGTGTCACCATATTCATGGTGTTTTTAGTGAATAACATAAATAAGATCTATGGAGTCTTTGTTGCAATATTTATTTTGAAAGGAAAATATAATTAAAAACGAAGATACAAAGAAATATTAAGAAAAGAGGAATTTTTCATAAAGTGTGTGTGTACACCTATTTTTATCCTTAGTCAATGAGGAAAAGTTGTTGTCATTCCTAGTCACAGGTATGGAAGTATGTTGGTGTTTGTGTGCACGTGTAGTACAGGAAGAAACTTGCTTTCCATTTCAGTGCTAGAAAAACAGTTATTGATCACAGAGTGAATGAGACTTTAGATGATAATACAACTCTGTAAAACAGAGTGATGAAGATAGGTCAAAAGGATATTTTGAGATAAAAGATGAAAATAGGCTTTCAGAAAAGCATCCAATTCTTTTTTCCAGCTAATTTCAAACACTGCCTGGATATGAATTGTCAGCCATGTGCTGGGCTGCATCAAAATCAGTGTGAGTAGAAAGTTGAGGGATGTGGCTCTCCATCTCTGTTCGCCTTTTTTGAGACCCCACTGCCAGTGTTGCTCTGGGGTCCCAACATACGGAGGACATGGAGATGCTGGAGTGAATCCAGAGGGAGCTATGAGGATGCTCTTAGGGCTGAAGCTCCTCTGCTCTGGAGCCAGGCTTGGAGACCTTGGGGTGTTCCTGGAGAAGGCTCCAGAGAGACCTCAGAGCCCCTTCTGATGCCTAAAGGGGCTCCAGGGGAGCTGGAGAGGGACTTGGGACAAGGGCTGTAGGGACAGGACACAGGGAATGGCTTCCCAGTGCCAGAGGACAGGGCTGGATGGGATTTTGGGAAGCAATTGTTCCCTGGGAGGGTGGGCAGGCCCTGGCACAGGGTGCCCAGAGAAGCTGTGGCTGCCCCTGGATCCCTGGCAGTCTCCAAGGCCAGGTTGGACATTGGGGCTTGGAGCAGCCTGGGATAGTGGAAAGTGGCAGAGGGTGGCACTGGATGATCTTTAACGTGACTCCCAATCCAAACCATTCTGTGATTCCATGTTTCTATGTATGAAAATTCTCTAGTCCTCTCTTCGAATCAGTTATGCACTTGACCTCTTTGAAAATTTGTTCTGAAGCCAAAATCAAATAGATTTATTAAAAATACAGGAGTTTTATAATTTTGTTTATCAATTTTGAAATGTTGACATCTAAAAATTTGCAAAGAGTGAAAACTTTTAATAGGTCCTTGTCTTCCTTTTTCCAGCTGATTTTAGCAAGACTGACTTTCAGAATGAATTATTATCCACGATGATGATGATGATGATTATGATTATACATTGCTCTGGCCCTCTCTGTTGTTTCCTGTGGTGTTATGCAGCCCTCTGCATTCCCAGGCAAATATGAGCAATATCTTCTATGTGCTTAATTTTAGTGAAGAAGAAAAACAGATACAGTGTTTGAATTTCCAACTAGATACACTCTGTTGATCCCGGTTAAACCTGGTGATCAAGAGCACAGTTTACTGTCCTCTCTCAGATTCTTGATTCTGACTTTATTGCTGGTTTCTAAAATGATATTAGAGATGGAATAATGTCTAAAAAGCTTTTCTCATGTGCTGTCTTTCCAAAACATGAATTAAAAAATTTTTAAGCTTCAGACTTTTGTATGCTTTCAGGGTTGTATACTTGTTTGAAAGACTTTTCTAGAGGTGTGTTTATTGAGTTTTTTTCTTGCTGGGTATAGCATGATGGACCACAAAATCAAAAGTATGCAGGTATTACTGCTTCTATTAAAAAAAAAAAAAAAGATCAGTGTAGGTTTGATGTTCTTTTTCTTTCTTTTTATGAAACTATTTGTATCATGCAAAAAAGCCCATCACAATTTTGTACAAGTACCAAAAATAGATGGAAGGCTTGCTTGAAGGTGTAGATAGGTGTGTGCAGGGGAGTACAAATGCAAATAATGTCCTTTTACAGTTTAAAATGATAACTCTAGACCCGTATGTTAGGTGTATGTTACTTTCTCATGCTGTTAACTTTCTTCTGCCATAGAAATCACAAATGTGTATTCAGTTGGACCATTAAAGGAGAACATTTTCCTTTTTACCATCTTGTGTTGGTGCTGTGTTGGCTGTCTTGGAGTCATATTCTGTTTGGTCTTTTTCCTTGTCCTGCCCATATTTTACACCTAAAAATGGTGGGAGAGAGAGAAGAGACAGAAGTGAGAGAGGCGTCGGAATTATGGAACAAGTTACTGGAAAGATGACAGGGAGAAAAGGAGATAAATGAGCTAGAGAGATACAGTTTTAGAATCTATTAAATACAGATGCAGCTGTGATGGAGACTAAATAAAAAGCTGACTCTTAAACTGCCTCAGCAGGCTACAGGACAGCTCATTTTTGATCCTAGATGTGGCATACTTTCTAAAATCTGGAGATAAACTGCTGGGCAATTTTATTTTTCTCAATAATTTTTGTCTAATGATTTCTTTCAAGGTTGCTCAGGGTCTTATGTAGAAATCACTGCATGGTATGACACGCTTCTAGATAATACCTGAATGGCTGGAGTTGTACTGCAGTGGTTCTTGTGGCTCCCATCCAACTAGGATATTCTATGATTTTTTTAATTTTCACTGTCTTTGAAAGTGGAGACATGAAAAACAAATTACAGAATTATGATAATGAATACAACCTATTCTCATTTTATTTACAAGAAAAAAAACAAAGAAATTGAAGCTCAGAGAAGTAAAATTACCTTTCTTTCCATTGGTTAAAAGGATGTTTTACCTAGAGTTTATTCTCATGCTGCTTACCTAGTGGTTATTCTCATGTGTTGAAAGATTAAGTCTCTTAATTAAGGTTCAATTCTTAATTGGTATGATTAAAAAAATATGGAACTAAGACTCTCTTGACATCCAGACCTCTCTTTGGATTGTTTGGATTTTCAGTGCTACCTTTTCATCCCAGTGTACCTGAAAGCTTTCAGATCTCAGGTGTTTTGCTTGCAAAGTGTGTATTTTCACCTTAAGGAAAAATTCCCAGTGTTAGTCACACATTATCACATCCTAGTCAGGGAGTGTTGTGAAAGATGTGCTGAATTATTGTTTTATTTTATTTTTTTTTAAATATAGAGATAAGATTTTATGTTATTTTACCAGTTGTTGCAATTTTATTGAAATCCTGCTTTTGAAGGTATATGTCCTTAGTAGTCCTGTCAGGGATGAAGTGTTTGAAAACCATTTGAAAACCATTGTTTTCTTTGTGATGCAGTTTCCCCTCCCAAAAGAGAACATGTTTCTCAAATCCATGTGTGTATATATATATATGTATGTTAAGTATGTAGAGAAGTATACACTGCCTTCAGAGTGCACGTGTCTAAGTCATAAATCAAATCAAACATTACAGCAAAATATGTATTTTCATTAGGTTAATGAAATGCTGCATCATATCCTACTATTAGGACAAAAATGTTCCTGAAGTAAAAATAAAGTTCATGCTTGTTGATATTTTGGTGGGGATTAATCAGGCAAAGTTCTCTTAACAAGTCTAGGAAATTGATGTCTGCCTGACTGAAGAGGGCAGTGGTGCCTAATGTGACAGAATCTCCTCATTTTCAATCAAAAGCATTTTATTTTTCACTAGACTTCCTTTGATAGATAACCTGAAATTCTTCTATTACTCTTTTAGAAATGGTTTATGCAATTACACTCCAGAAAATTGTACTTCTGTACATTATCTCATAGGAAATATCAAGGTTTGAACCACTGATGCATCAGTGTTCCTGAGATTGACTGCAAAGTCTGAAATAACTTTAAAACCCTGCTGATTTTTTGTTGTTTTGCTCTGTATCAGTTATAGAATTCTACTTTTACTTCTTTAGAATTTTTATCAAAATTTCAAAGTGTAAG
This sequence comes from Trochalopteron elliotii, assembly GCA_024734555.1. Classification (NCBI taxonomy): domain Eukaryota; kingdom Metazoa; phylum Chordata; class Aves; order Passeriformes; family Leiothrichidae; genus Trochalopteron; species Trochalopteron elliotii. The sequence continues at coordinate 103,591 of JANPWX010019930.1, forward strand.
TCAAACAACTGAAGTAATTCAGGCACACAGTATGAAAACTGATGATTTTGTGCCTTTGTTTCTTGAATACCCAAATATAATTGTCCTATCTTGTTCCCTTAATATCTTTCAATGTAGACATTAAAACTGCAAACATTCAGAATCATGAAGCAAGTCTCAAACTCATAAACAGAAAGAATGAAATATGGAAGGAAAGTGTTTCTTTCTCCCTAGAAGAATACCTAAGATTAGAAGTTTACCTATTGCTAGAAAAAAAAAGAGGATGAGCAAGAGCAAAGAAAAACACTTTCTCCCAGGATTATTCTCTTGCCAACATTTTGCTCCTTACCAGCTTTGTGTATCAGGCAATTTGCTAGAACTCTTGAGATATTCATTACATTAACTGTTTTTCTTTGGGTTTCTGTGGAATTTCAATACATGTGCTTCTTTTGACCCAAGTAATGCATTTTAACTGTAGTACTAACAAAGTGATGGCAGAATATTCTAAATCAATTTGGAAAAGGCCCTTGTCTGATAAGCCAAGTTGGCAACTTGTTTGAAGTTCCTATAATTAAAGCATATATCTTAGCTGAAATTCTGTTTAGCCTGTTGATTATATTTTCAAACAGCTAGCCAAATTGAAAAAACCAACAAACCAACAACAAAAAAAAATCTTCAGAGATCAGGCTAAAACTATTGATGTCTCCATGAAACATTTCTAATTAGCTGGCCTCATAATGAACTGAGGTTGTTAAGTCCATGGGTTTTGACAGTGAATGGTCTGTGACTTTTAATTTTACCTTGTGTGGTTTTATTTGTTTCCTGTAGTAAGTGAAATAACCTCAGCTGAAAGTGAATTAATGCATTGAGTGCTGTTCCTCTTGTGGGTTGGCCTGGTGATGGCAGGAGAGATCAGACTTATGGAAGGTGGAAACAGAAGTGTTCCCTGTAGCTGTCGTGTGTTGGTTTTCAATCTGAAGCTTGTGAAGGGAAGTTTCCTAGCCTTTCTGCAGTTTTCTTGCAGGGAGGGTGGGTGGTGTGTGTTTAAATTCCCCTTGATTTTTTACAGAACAGATGCCTATCCTTTCAGAAAAATGAATTGGAAAAGGACTATTAAAAATGCATGCATGTGGTGGGGTTTTTTTGCATTGAAACCTAAAATACAATTCTGAAATCGTGAGGTCGAATCATTTGGGTACCCTGGACTAATTTTCATTATTTCTTTTGAATCACAAATTCAGATAATTAGTGCTTTAACAAGCCATGTTTTGAAAGAAGTGTAGCATTTAATCTGTAGTAAAGGAACTTTAGTGTTTGGTATATGTGTGAATTTGTTTATTTTTGTGATGGACAGTGGATGTGTTCAGTATGAAAAGGAATGGTTATTAAAGAGTTGGATGAGCAAGAAAAATGAATCTATATAATCCAGAAACTTCACATTCAGGTCACCTATGATGAGTTTTCCTTTGAACTGTGTTCTTTTTGTATTTAGAAGAGAAAGTGAAAATTAATTACTTGATGCTTGTAGCTGAAAGTGCATAGCACTTTTAATCTCTGCTCTGATAAATACGTGCCCATGATAAAGAACCATTCCATTAAATACAGTAGTTGTGTTACTGAAATAGTATTTTACTTCGTTATTTAGTAAGAGAGGACACAGTAGTTGCAACAGCTTCATCACCATGGTGGCAGCTAGTATCTTGGGACTGAGAAAATAAAACTCTCCAGTTCTTTATTCAAAATGAACACTCCTGTCCTTGAGCAAGGAAACACAAAATACTTAAGGGAAAAGGAAGCAGCTTGACTTCATCATCAAATAAACTTTTTTTTTTTTTCTCCCAGATACTGTGAGACAGTCAAAATTTTGCTTGGATTTTTGTGGTTCCTATAAGGGGTAATTGTGTGCTTAGGGCTCATTTTCATCCTCTCTCTTGCTAGAACCACATTTAAGCTCTGTTTAAGCTGCTGTAAGATGATGACAACGAAATTTAACTAAATAATGTTTCTTGGATCAATACAAAAAACTTACAAAGTATTTGGTGAGTGTTTTGCTATTGCACTTGAACCTGATAAAGTCTGAGCCAGGTAGAGAGAAGATGTGCAAATGGGATTTCCTTGCTTTGGTTCTGACCTGCTTAGGTGCTCTTGGATGGGAGCTGTTTTGAGTTCAATTTTCTCCAAGTTTGGACGAGGATGAGATTATCTTCTCTTTTCCTGAAGAAGTCATACTGACAGATCAAGTGCTGGTAGTACCAGACTTGTATATTTAGTAACAAATATATCCAGCTTTAGTTGTAGCACCTTCAGTGTTTTGGTTTGGACAAAATGAGCAGAGAAATCCATATGAAAGACACTGAATAATAAAAAGTGGTTGGGTTTTCTTTTAATCTTTCTTTTTTCATTATTACTTCCTCTATACAGACTTTCTCAACAGCATTATCCTTGGCCACTCACTGCTTCTTCATGGGCTTTCAAAACAACTAATATATTAGATTTTCTATATACCTTGGTTTTTTTCTATCATCTATGGAGTGCTTTTGGATAACCCATGGTCTGTAATGGGCAACACTCACCAAAATCCCTGCCTTCAGAATGATCTGTATATTTGCAGGTGGGCCATGAATGAAATTTGTTGATTTGTAGGAAACAAAGTCTATCAATAAGACAAGTGGTCCGTTTTTAGGTGGGAAAGCTTTGAAAGACCTGAAGCTTCATGGCAAATTTTGGAGGGAACTGTGCTCCCTTTGGCATGTGAAGCACTGGGAGATCAGCATCTGTACTGGGAACATCTCATCTCTTTTGAGGCCTGAGCCTTTCCTCCAGAGGCATTGTTTTTCATTTTGCACCGTTGCCATGAATCTTAATGTGAGAGTTAAATCAAATGGCTTTGATGATAGATAGCAAATATGTGCTGCTAATCCACTCCAGGGGCAAAACATTTGTTCACTGAGAATTTCCTAATCTCTGGAACTAAGTGAATATATTCAGGGACAGCAGATAACTTAAACATGCTGACAGAAGAAATCAGCTAAAAAGAGGGTTTCTGACAATTTTGCCTGGTATTATTAATGGGTATCTATTGAACATATAATTGGCTGATAGGTGCATTTTGTTCTGCAGTGAGTTTGGGATGTGGAAAAGCAGGTGACAATTGAAATTTTGAGTAGTAACCATCATATCCTTTTTAAATCTGTATTGCTTTTTAGGTGAGAAAGAAAATACCAGCCTGTGTCTTGCTGGGGTCACTGGTTCTTATTCAGCAGCTTGGTCTTCTCCTGAAACCCCCCTGAACATCTGTCAGATATTTTCCCTCAGAAACTGAAACCTGCAGGGTCTACAAAGGAAATGTAAGGATTTGTTTGCATTTTCATGGAAAGGTCTGTAGTTGTGTTTTGTATTTTACTGCTTACCCTTATAAGATGATTGGTCTTTGGACAGCTTTTTGGATGCTGAAGCTTTGTCTTATGGGTAATCTTTAAATCTTAGCTGATAGATTTTAAGAATATCACTAAATCATTCACCGTGTTTCATCTCTCAGTTATAGAAATAAAACCTGGTGATTTTAGAATGAAAATTGCATTTTTCAATGTTACCTCATGTGAGTGAGCCATGGTAGAATTTAATGGAATCCATCTCCATGCACCGTCTTCAGTTGCAAGTACAAAGCAGGAAGTGAGATTTCTGAGAGGGTGTCTCCCTTTCTTTATTCTTCACAGACATTTTCCAGAGCATTTATAATGATTATTGGCTTTTTTTTCTTCCTCCTCTTTATTCCAGTAAAAAGAAGAATATCAGGGGAGAAGTCAAGCCAGAAGAAGTCTGATGGCTGGTTTAACCCTTGTCCACAAGGCCTGTGGGTGAGAACAGGATTAATGTCCCAGCACTTGTTCCTATCCGTGCACATGGTGTACTTGTATACACAGTGATTAGGAAATTGCAGTAGTTATTACGTCCAGTTCTTAGGGAATCACAAATTTTGCTATTGTATATGCAATGCAAATTCCCTATAAAATCAAAAGCTCTCTATTTACTTCTGTACAATAAGCATTTTGGATGTAAAATATAGAAGCAAATAAAGTGGGTTTTTTTAGGATGGAAAGAAGAACAAATCTGAGACTGAATTTCCTTTTTTCTAGATACATGTACACCTCAAGTAAATCCATACATATCTTAAAGCTATGGGAAATCTATAATGTTATGACTTCTGCTTTTGTATATATCTGAGCAGTAATTTTTTTTTCACTTTGACACATAGATATATATGTATGTTTTCATATACGTGGCTTCAAACTGAGAGATATTGGGAAGGAATTGTTCCCTGAGAGGATGAGGAAGCCCTGGCACAGGGTGCCCAGAGAAGCTGTGGCTGCCCCTGGATTCCTGGCAGTGTCCAAGGCCAGGTTGGATGGGGCTTGGAGCAGCCTGGGACAGTGGAAGGTGTTGGGATTGGAACTGGAGGGTCCCTCCCAACCCAAACCATCCTGGGATTCTGTGATATTTATTTATTATTGCAATGTATATATAAGTGCACTCATATTAATGAAGTACATTGTTAATATTTCTGTAAATCTAAATTGTCCTTCATACGTACAAGGGGGACATATATTAGACTTTTTATGAACTATTACCATAATCTAACCCTTTTAAATTTCTCCTTTGGTTTTTTATGTTTCTGTGTTTTTCCTATATTCCTCTCTTTCAGGGATGTTTTTATGCCACTGCAAGTGGCCCATAAACAAAATTTAGTCATTGAAGAAAGGTAGCAGTGCTGAATTTATCATTAGCAATATCAGAATTTGGCAAAATGTCTGCTCAAAAGGAAATTCAGTCTCATGCTGTTAATTTTATCTAACTCATCTGTCTGTCATTTGCTAATCTTGAACTTTATCTTTCATTAAAACAGTCTCTCATTTTTTTCTTTTTCTTTTCTTGTTCCGTTTTCTTTTTTCCTTCTGGATTTGAGAAGGATATTGCTGAAATGTTCTTCATGAATCCTGTCAGCATATTGTCTTTGGCTGAGATTAGTTTCTTTCTGTCATACTAATGTCAGGAGTCTCACAGCAGTGCAGCATCTTCTGTGGTGTCTGACCTCCTATGGGGCAAGATACTAGCATTACACGGGGCACTACAATAAGGGACCAAAGAGACAGGCCTTTAATTAATTGTATAGTGAATATTATTCTCACTTCCGGGCACTGAGGTGCTTCTCTTATGCACAACTCTTTAAATCTTCACCTTGGTTAATGCATATTATTTCTGTTATGAATTCTTGGAAGAATCTCTGTGGGCCTTCAGAATATTCTGCTTAGTGTCATTTGCAATTTACAGGATTTATTAAATTAAATTTCTCAAAGAAATGTCCAGGGTCTCTCAATTCCCGGAACATCCTCTCTACTAGTTACCCTTGGGACTGGATTTGAACTTCTATATTTGTCTTTTATTTCTCAGTATTTAGCTATCAAATGTTTTCACTTTAATGTAAATACAAATCTTTTTCCTCATGTTTTTTGACTGTTTTTTTTTTTTAAGAATCTATTAGAAAGGGTGATGCAGGTAAGTGCAGAAATTCTTTGTTTGTTTTTAAAAAAACAATGCTAGGAATGGTGGCTCTTCCGCTGCCCTCTAGCCCTACAAAACTGTTTTCTTCTGTAAGCATAAGTACATCGTAATTTCGAGTTGTTTTCCTGGGCAGTCATACATTTTCTATGAGAGCTCAAATGCAATGTCTAAATGTTGTTCTATCCCTGTTATTATATTCCTGAAAAAGGAGGGGAAAGGGGTTTTTAAATTAAGCTTGAAAAGGAATATGAATGTTGGAAGATGAGCCATTCAGTGAATAAATGAGTGGAGAAGATGGTTGTAAGGGAAACTAAGATAAAAATGACAAATGAGAAGAAAATAGAAGGGGTAAACCAGAATGAAAAAAGACTTGTGCTGTTGAAAGCCTTCACTTAGAGGCTTACAATATTCACCTGCCTGATGTTTTTAATAGGTGGGAGACCTGCTCAACTACAAAAGCTTGATAAATTCAGAAAAGATACGTGAGACTGAACTGCCTCTGTAGGAATTTGGTGTGACTTGGGCACTAAACACAGTAGGAGTTTGAGCTTTAAGCACACGATTGTCCCTGAATTTCTCTTCTTTCTGGGCTTATATGAAGTTCCTCTGGAAAATCTGGAGTGTGTATAACAAGAGGCATTATTCCTTAACTTATTAAAGCCTTTTCAAAATGTGTAACAATTAATAATAGTTAATTAATAAATTTCAAAAAAATATTTCTAATTTAGAACCTCCACATCCATTCATTAAGACCCTTGTATCAGTGCTAATTGTAGTGCAGGTACCTTATTATCTACTTTCAACCTTTTACTTATTCAGAACTTTTTTTTTTTTTTTTAATACAGTTGTTGCTTCAAAGCTTCTTCCACTGTGGAGGTATGAAGTTTGTCTTAATTTGCTGAGGTTATGTTAGTGAACAGTGGAGCTAAGTGGAAATCATATTTTGACAGTGTATAAGTCTATGTTTTTACCCAATTAGAATATTTTTCTGTCTTTTACAGCCATAAGCCCAAGCTCTACTGCTCTACATGCCCTCATTAAAAACTGAGGGGAAAATCAATACATCACAGCAACATTAATTGGTAGGGTTTTTTAAAACCAAATAGCTACCAGTTTTGATAAATGTATTTTACTTAGCTTCTGTTCTGTTGGAGAAGTAACATTTTAAGTAATATAAATGCAGTGCTCTTGCTAGTGTTTCCTGAAGAGAGGAGAGAGTTGCAATTCTGCAGCTGGATTTTCAGGAAATCCTGAGCAGTCACACACATACAGTAAGACTTTAAAAAAGGCTTATCTCATTAGAGACATTCAGAATTTGAAAGACACGGAATGAATTCTAAATTGTGAGGTATTTCCCATAAACCCTGGTGTTACTAAGTTACACGGTGAAATAAATATATACAGTATAAGAAATAAGAACTTGCATGTTTGTGGCAAAACTCCTTCAGTGTTTAAAAACTACATTTTCGCTTAGGGACGGCTTTTTTATATGGACACTTTTTTTTCTTTGTTTTCCTTCCTTTTTCCTTTCTCCCCCTTCCCCTTCCCCCTTCCCGTTCCCCTTTCCCTTCTCCCTCCCCCTTCCCCTTTCCCTTCCCCTTCCCCTCCCCCAGGATTGTAAATAAAGCATTTCCTCTGGATCCATGTGGAGAAATAAATATTCCCACACGCAGTCACCTGTTTCTTCCATTTCCCCTGTTGCAGAACCCCCAGACTATATTCCATTTCCATGTTGAATCCAAGAGCTGCAATAGTCAATCCTTTTTAAATGTGTTATGAAAGCTGTGACTATTCTTCTTTGTTATTTTTCTTTATAAAGAACTCCTGATGTAGTTGTGCTTTTATAACTGAGATGTTAATTCTAACATTGGATGCATTGAAGGAATGTGTAAAATATAAAGTCCTGAGTTCACAGGGCTATCTTGTACTGTCTGCAATCAGAATAACCTGTTCTGTTATGGCACAGAGTGTATTCCTCTGCCCAAACAACCCACGTGTGAAGATAAAACTTAAGATTTTTTGCTGGGAGCACAGCCTGGTATCTCAGCAATTCTGTCCTGCGTATTTCCTGAGCATTTAAGAGTAAGCCTATAAAAATTGGACATATATCAATCTACCAAGTGTGTTCCATAGCTATAATCATTCTTTGAAAGAAACCCTCAGATATACATTTATGGCTTTTAAATATCACACTTTAAAAACACAGTTAAAACTATAACATCAGTAGACTGATGATGTGCAGTAGATACAGCAGATGTTTGTAGCGTTTTACTTAAAGCTAGAGGATAGCCTGTGTTACAGAAATGTGACTCTGTATTTTTAACTGATTTATACTTTATTACAAGCAAGTTTATTGCCCAATAGATGTATACTTCACAGTACTTTTAGAAATAAACATCTTTAAAAGATTATGCTCTTTCAAACCCCTCTCCTTTCATGTCTAAGAAAGATATGTTTAGACAAAATCACACTGAAATACTTAAATGTATTTAAACAGAGTGGCATATTTCTGCTGCCTGGATATGTTTTTTTAAAAATTCAACATCTCTCCAGATTCTTTTATCCTGAGATTGGTGGCAGTTGCACATGGAAGGTCATCCCTGTTTAATGAGGCTGGTCTGGAGCACCTCTGGGTGTCTCATCACAGCTTGGTCTCCAGTGGCACCAGGTGCAGCACTCCTGGTGTAGCTGTGCCAGAGGAAGGGATGCTCTGGCCCTCAGGGAGGGGTTCAGATGTGCAGGCAGGGAACTTGTCACTGAGCCAGAGTGTCTTTGAGTTTCACACAAAATCCAGAAATCAAAACCAGGGCAGTCATAGCTGTTTTCTTTATGGACAGTACTTTATTAGTTGGTAGTACAATGGGGTTTGCAGAAAGATATTACCATAGCAGTAATTCCAGGGTGTAGTTATTAGTGCAGATTCCATTAGCTGTGCAATGTAGTTCCATGCAGATGAAACATAAATACCCACAAACTCCTGGTACCAGGAAATGGAAAGAAGATAAAGTGCCACAAATGATGGCTGTTTATTTCTCCGGGTTCTTTTAAAGTACCAGTATATAAGTACATTACAAGATGATGATTGCAAAACAGATTCTGTTCTTGATGATTGTTTTATCTGCCAAAGAATTATGCCTGGTTTATGCTTTCTCTGCTAGCATAGGTTATTTTCAGAAGAAGCTTGTCTGCTATCAACTTCTGTAGAGACATAAGAAATGCACATGAGTGTAAATGTATTCCAGATACCAGGGATGTTTCTTGTTTTGTTTCAGTCTGGTTTGTTGCTCTTGGGTTTTGTTTGTTTTTCACAGAAAATGGTAGCTTAGGGCTGTAGAGAGAGTTTTCCTGTGGTTTTGCAGAAGATTACTCAACATGGTCTGATTTTTCCAAGTCACCAGGACTTATAAGATTAGGGTTTTCCATATCATCCAACGTCCCAACATGCAAGACAAGTGTGAATTTTTTATTTTTTAATTAAATTTAAATTTATTTTACATTTAATTTGAGCATTATATTTTATTTAAACATTGATTTTGTTTATAAAAAGTCAGAGAAAAATTGTACACTGGGTACTGCCAGCTAGATATCACTTAAGGCTCATCAGGAAGGCTTATTCTTTTGGAAAAATTCTGGCTATCAGAAATTAAAACACAAGCACCAAAGTACTTTTTTCTTAATTCAGCAATCTGGAATTTTAACACTTTGCATATTTGTTGGCTGCAAAATGGCCTAGGACTATTGATTGCTTAAGAAATTTTTCTTAAGGAAGTGTCTATTTCAATTTTGAGGTTACTAGATTTGTTCTTTGCCAAAGTTTCATTTGGGTGAAATTTGTATTTTAATTAGAGGAAAATATTTCTCCCCCCTAACAGTAATTGAAGTTAGATGTAGGAAATGATTTAAAAATTGAAGAGTAATTAGAAGAATACAGTAAGTTATGGTATCCTAATTTCACTTGTTCACATGCCCAACTTTTCAATTTATATATATTCTACTTATTTAAAAATAGACAAGGCATAAAAAGAAAACCCCTTACTTGAGAAAATACATGTAGAGGCTGTTAGTAGGTTTTAATTTTGTAGAAGTTATGTTTTGATAATCCAGATTTTAAAAAATCAGCCTTTGTCATACCCAATAAGATTTTAGAGTGACTAGAAAAGGAATGTAATGAAAAAACCCAAATAAAGTTTTAAGAATGTGACAATGCAAGAATATTTCAGGCATGATGCACAGTGCATGAAGACCTGAAGGCCAGGACAGAAATTTGTTCTTTCCCAGAGCAGTGAGGGATGTACAGGTCACACTTATGTGCTTCTGAAGGAAGTTGTTTAGTCCATGACTAAGCATTCCTTTCAAGTCCAGTGAAATTATGAGAAAATACATTTGCTGCATTTTGGCACTCCTTTTCCTTTTCCTTTTCCTTTTCCTTTTCCTTTTCCTTTTCCTTTTCCTTTTCCTTTTCCTTTTCCTTTTCCTTTTCCTTTTCCTTTTCCTTTTCCTTTTCCTTTTCCTTTTCCTTTTCCTTTTCCTTTTCCTTTTC
>JANPWX010019930.1:113765-155789 GCA_024734555.1 Trochalopteron elliotii
CCTTTGCCTTTGCCTTTGCCTTTGCCTTTGCCTTTGCCTTTTCCTTTTCCTTTTCCTTTTCCTTTGCCTTTTCCTTTGCCTTTGCCTTTGCCTTTGCCTTTGCCTTTGCCTTTGCCTTTGCCTTTGCCTTTGCCTTTGCCTTTGCCTTTGCCTTTGCCTTTTCTTTTCCTTTATTTTTTTTTTCTTTTTTTCCTCCCCAGCTTTTTGAAGAGGTGAAGGTTAACCTTCATGTCTGGCCTAGACTGGTTTCCTTCACACCCGGGTATAGGATGGCTATCCCTCCCTTGGGATACTCATTCTAATCAGAAATGAGAGACATCCTCCATTCTTGTTAAAAACTCATTATCCGTCTCCATTAAAAGTGGGAAGATGTTGCTTAATTACTGTGTTTCACGGCGACCCTTTAGTGCAGATCAAGGGCTGTAATGCTAAAATGGTGGAGTTAATAATTCAAGTTTTTGAGACACTGTGGATATTCCTCCCAGATTATATGGAATCCTCTCAAGGTTTTATAAAATAATAGGATAATTTGGTGAGTAATGTCACTGGTCTCACTGGCAGCAGAGTATTCAGCTGGGCTGAGTATTGGGTGAGCAGCATGAAGTGTGTCTGTGTGCCAGGTTATTCAGGCTCATGTGCATGGATATGTACATGAATATGGACATGGATATGGTGATTTCAGCAGACAGACATCTCACCTCAGGGCACTGTAAAAACAGGGAAAAATGAAATTGGGAATGGGCTGCAGTCAAGTGCTAGTAGATGTTCCTCCTGCAGAAGTTCAGGGAGGTCTTTGCCTGGATCTAACATTTAGAGTTTGAGTAATTTTTGAACTTTTGAACCAAAATTTGCCAGTAACAATTGAATATCACTAGTGTTGAATGTATTTCTGACAATGTCAATGCAATCTGAGTTAAATCAAGGAAACAACAAAACAGCAAACTTGTCCTGGATTGAATGAAGACACAAAGTCTGCAGCATCCACCCCTTGCTGCTACCACTGAACGTCGTAGGGGGAAAGAATTATGATGACAGCTCTCTTGTGTCCTTTCAGCCCAAGACAAAATGTTTCTTTTCACAAATCTCTAATGAAAGGGAAGCAGCTGAAATAAATTCTGAGAAGAATTTACCAAATGAGGAAGCTGAAGCAGGTCAGTGCTTTTTAACAGTATTGTAATGACTGACACTAAAATAGAAATTTGTTCCATATCCTGTTCTGTTTGTGCTGATTTGAACCCTGATGCCCATTTGCCTGGAGAACATTCAGGATAAAAGGCATTTTAAAGTATAATTTTGTCATTTGAAGCCAATTCAGATTGAATGAAAGACTGAAAAGTCACCAAAATGAAAACCTCTTTGCCCCTCCAATAAGTGCTCTAATCACTCAGTCTGTGAATTGCATCACTCTCTCTGCTCACAGCCAAATAAATGGCAAAATTCTTCTGGATTCTGTAGGAATATGGTGCTTTATTCCTAACCTTTTCGTTGATTAAAACAAGTGAAAGCGTTAAGCAACAGCAGGGGTTTTTATGAACTTGATTTAAAATGGGGTGCAAGGGAGCACTGGGTGATTGAAATTATTGTGTTTAAAAATCAGGCAGCAAGAGTAGTCACAGTTCTGTTCAGAGCAACTTTCACAAAGTACAAGAAATTTCAATTAAATTAATCATCAATTAATAAGTGCTGTCTAGAAGGTAGGACTGTATTCCATATATCTTGAAATTCATTAAACAATGGGAGATCCTCTACTCAGATAATTTGATGATGAGATAAAACCCATAGAAAATGAATCTGCAGGATTCAGATCCTCAGATTACTCAGAGGATCCTCAAATTACTCTTTCTAGACATAACTGTCACCCCTTTCCCCAAGAAAAGGAGAATGAAAAATCGCCCATGCCTTGAGGTAAAAAAATACCATCTATTCTCTCTCTGAATCAACCATCAGGAGCTGGTTTAAACCTTACATACCAATCAAAATAATAATGTGCTGCTGGGGTAGTAAAAGAAACTGAAAAATCAGAAAATAATGTGTTTGTGATCCAAAGGTTTCTCTGACAGAAGTACCAGAGAAATTGGTGGATTTTCTAGTGGTGAAAAACTCTCTGTCCAGCAGATATTTTGTGTTGGTTTAGCCAGTGATTATGAAAAGTTTGTCTGTGATTGTGTCCAGTTTGTCAGTGCATGAGTCACAGCTCTGAGGAAGATTTCCTTGACAGTCAAAGACTTGACTGTTTTTGTTGTCAGCAGAGAGAATCCATATTAAATTCACTGGATAGATACACAGTGTTGTTAATGTGAGAGAAATCACATTATACTTTCAGGACTAATGCCTAGTGGAGCTTCAGAGTTAGGGATTCCCCAAATCAGAAAAAAATGTGGGAAAAACTCTTGCTACTCTAAAGAGAAATAAAAATCAGAAGTACTGCTTGACATCTACTCAATGCTGACTTGTGATACAGAATGACATTATAAAATTACTTTTCTTTTTTTTCCCCAGAAATCTTTCTAGCCAAATAAATTATACTTTCTCATTTTGGTTCTTTGTTAGATCAGTGACCACTGGTCTTTTACTATCATAAAATATTATGAGTGGCATAATTTTACGTGATTTAATGTGCTTAGATATACTAACCTTATTTAAGCATTAATTTCTGCAGCATTGGCAGATAATAGACTTTTGCTCCCATATAATCTTCATTGCCAGACAATTTAAACTCCCCAGGAGCTATTTTTATTTTTGTGGTGTACAAGATAAATTACTACAATCAAACTAGCAGGATACCAATTACATTATGCATATGTATGAAATCAGTTGAAAATATCCAAATAAGTGTTTAAACTTTTTCTTTCATTTGGTAGTTAAGATTCTGGAAGTGGCAGAATAGAATTATTTTACTGAATATCATACAAGTAAAATAAGTTTCAGTTTCAGTCCTGTTTATGAAATTATTATTTTTTATTCCCTCTTTATTTTTATTTGTTTTATAATTTTATATAGTCATTGCAACACAAAAGCACTTCAGAATTTCTGAGATTCCAACTTACATAATCCCACAAATGCTGATTATGAGCAAGAAGGTAAAATTTGGAACTCAGCCCAAAACAATGGTTTAAATACCTGAAGAAAAGTCACAGATACCCTGTTTTGCTCATTATAATGGTTAGTGTTCATTCCTTTTTAATGTCCCTCTGGATAGGAGAGGAAAGGAAGGACAGAAATAAAGAGGAAAAGGTGGGCAGTTTTTGAGCCAGTGTTTTAAAATCAGTTCTCAACACCTGTTTCCAGGCCCAAAAATTTTATTTTTGCTATGCTACTTTAATTTTCATCTGTTTCCCATATGCTTATAGTTCCTTTTTTATTAAAATGATTGCTTGCTAAAAAATTCAAAAATACTGTGTTAGATAGACTGTGAGGAAAACCTTATGTTTGAAGGAGTGATGACTGTTCAAGGCCTCTAGCTTTGACATGAAAATCTTCAAAATGAGATGAAAAAATTTGTGAAAAATGATGTCATTTTCACACACAAAATGTTTATGTGCCTTATTCTTTTTTGAAATTCTAAAAATCCTACTCTCCACATCTTACGACAGCAAGCTTGACATCATATTTTTGTACTATATTGAGAGAACAATGTATTTTATTCTTTTAGATTTAACATCTTTTAACTTTTTCCAAAGCCATGTGCAACTAGCATTTATTATTTTGGGTACTGATCCACATGCATGCTTCCCCAAGAGTTACTGTGGTAAATACCTCATGCTGCGTAAATCACGCATAGTACAGTGTTGGTTACTGAGTAATTAATACAAAACTTACTTTCCTTTTCTCATCAGTGGAATTCTATTATAAGTACATTGTTACAAAAAGCAAAATCCAAAATGTACTCCTTCTTGTGCAGAAACACAGTTTTCTCACATTATCTCCTAAATTACTTGCAGCGCATCCTCATGGTGCTATGACCCTTCTTGCCCATGGAAAAATACATCATGTATGTCCAATTTTGTGCTTTTTAAATGGTGCCAGGCCACTGACCATGAGACAAAGGGCTCAAGTGGAAGACAAATTGTTACAGGCATTTTTCTTAGAGCAGCCTTCTATGACCATGGGACCTACAAAGGATGGGTTCTTCATGCTGAGGGGTTTTGCTGGTAAAGGACTCCTAAGTGAATACTGTGAAAATGGGCAGAAAAATGCAGAGGCAGAGAATGACTGTAACAAACTGATATTGGGAGAAATGTGTTCCATCAGAGCATCAGGTTTGCCTCATCCTTCCCTCTTGATGTTCCCCTGCCATCACATCAACCTTGTGCTTCACCAGCCCCTTTTGCTGTTCCTCTCTGGGAACATCAATTGGCCACAGAAATCCTCAGCTGCAGCTTATTCCCACATTAGAGTAAAAACAGTTGCTGTGGGAGGAATGTTCCTTTATCTTTACAAATCAAGTAGGATGTTCATGCAACTCCAGTCTAATCCTGTTTCTCAAGCCCTATAACAGGGAATTTGGACTGAGAGTACACAAACATTAGAACTGAAATGCTATATGAGCTTTCCTCCAAAGTCCACAGACAGGTACAGAGGGAAGAAGGATTTTGCTGTTGTTTTTTAAATTTCAAGGGGTTGAGGTTTTTTTTTTTTTCAGAAGTATTCTCCTGCCATGAAAGCCTATCTTTCATTGTTTTTAGAATTCAGAGATTTGTAAGTCATGTGTAAAAACTCCTGTCTATAGAGAAGTGCCTTAGGCAGGTAAGAAGTGGCACAGAAACTGTCCATACAGCAAAAAATGCAAAGAAGTCTATGAAAGTGGGAAAAAAATGAATCCTGCATTACTAAAATATGCAGTTTCCCTTGTTTCCCCACAGGGCAGTGCCATGTGCTGCCATTTGCATTTCCCCAACAGTGAAACCACAGCCATGTAAAATTAATGAGAGTGTACAGAGTGTGTTTAACAAACGCTGACACATACCCTGTGGTGACTTGGCATCCAGCATTTTGCTTGGAATTGATAGAGACATGCAGAGCTTACTGGGGAAAAAACACTGCACAGCATCTGTAAATAAATGAACACATCCCCACAGTCCAGCAGGCACTGGACAGGTCTGGAGCTGTCATACACAGGACACCCAGACCAGCAGGCAAAACATGTTTCCAATACATGTCCCCTGTGGCAGGACCTGGTGAGTCATGTTTGCTTTTGAATGGGACTGTTCAGTCCGTTCTGAAATCCTCTAAAACCTTTTCTTCAACCTCTGTAGAGCTTCTCTTTGCTGTCAGGATTTTGGCACAGAGCAGAGCACACAATTCTTGGTCAGTTGCCTTTAAGTACAACTCACTTCACAATTCCCCACTCTGTAATCTCCTAGAGTTATTCATACCAATGCCTTGATATTTTTTATGCCCTACATATAAAATATTTAATGAAATATTTAGTCTGATAAAGCATTAAGGTGGCACAAAACATTAATGCTATTAATCTCTTTATTTTTACCTGTCCTGGTGTGCTATTTTCAACAGTCAAATTCCTTCATTTGAATTTTTCCGGGTTATCCCAACAACATTGTGCACAGGCCTATCCATTCTGTTGGATACTATCTATCTGATGCTTAGCTGGTTGTTGAAATGAGGGAGAGAAAATTCCCCTCTTTTTTTTTTTTTTTTTTTTTTTTTTCTCTCCAAATTGCATTTTTATGAAGTATGTCTGGTCGATATAAAACCCTAGGTCATGGCAGTAGCTCTGGGATAGGACCCTGAGCAATGGCCCAGTGAAGTGTCCCAGTCTGTCGCAGGGGGTGGCAAAGAGAATTATTTGGGCTGAAGGTAACTTAAAGCCCATCCAGTGCCATCCCTGCCATGGCACGGACGCCTCCCACTATCCCAGGCTGCTCCAAGCCCCAGTGTCCAGCCTGGCCTTGGAGACTGCCAGGGATCCAGGGGCAGCCACAGCTTCTCTGGGCACCCTGTGCCAGGGCCTCCCCACCCTCCCAGGGAACAATTCTTTCCCAATATCCCATCCAGCCCTGCCCTTTTCCTCTCACTTCATTCCTTATAAAGAGCCTCTCTCCATCTTTCCTGCAGCCTCTTCAGGCGCTGGAAGGTCACAGTGAAGTCACTCCAAGGATTCTCTTCTCCAGGATGAACAAATCCAATTCTTGGCCTTTCCTCACAGGAGAGGTGTTCTTGCAGGAATTAGTCATTAGCACAGTGGTTGATAATCCAGCTGCAGCTCTTTCAGCTCCACACTAGGTTGCCTCAATTATCAGGTTTTTGTCTGAAAAAGGTGTGAACTGTGGATTGTGAGAGAGAAGTCACTGGACTTTTGTTATAAGACATGCTCTTTGTTAGATATTTTGTTCTGAGAAGAGAATAACTCTCCAAAAGAAATTTCTTAAAATTCAGAGTCATAAGACAGCACTAAGATTGAAATACACACTTATAATAGTAAAAGTATATTTCAAAGGAGCACTCCACCTCCTGAACTAAATGGAAAAATTTCTTGAAGTAAAAGCTGAACACTTTTCAAGTTGTGCTTACAAACAAAAGGACAAAGAAATTGCAAGGAGGCCTCTTAATGTGAAGGAAATCCCTCAATTAGAGAAACTATCACTCAGTACCTCACTTGATTCATTAGTAGTCCAAAATATTGCTGTAATAATTAGAAATAAATATGTGTAATACAGCTGAAAAGGACTGAATTAAAACATATGGCATCTAATGATACCATTTTTAGGGGAGGTTACTCAGACACCTTCATCTGATATCTTGGACACCATTAGGGATACTGCAATAATACAGTATTCAGAGTTGATATTTCTCTTCTGTTTTGATTTAGTGCTTAATGAAAATCTATCTTTTAACTAGCTGGTAATCCTATTCACTCATCTAATCAAAATAATTAACTATAGCCACAAAGCTTATAATGCAAAATATTTAGAACCACCTTTTTGGGGTTTGTAAATGATAAAATACAGCTACATCCAATTTTCTATTTTACCTGTGTAGATAAGTTCATGAGAGTGTGTCAGGCTTTAAAGAAGTTGGTTTGCCTGATATGTGATACTTTCTTCTAACTAAAGTGAGCACTTCTCATTTTATACTTCCAATATTTTAAAAGAACCACTTTTAAAAGAACATTTATCTTTTAAAATAACATTTATCCAGTCTTTGCACAATTAAAGGAATTTGGAAGAAAAGAGTCTCTGGAAAAGTATGTTACTGTCTGTGCTATCCATTTTTTAGAAGCATTTCTCTCAAAGTCTTGCAAGACTGTTTTTCATGCATGCCTTAAGAAATTTTTCAGCCCCAAAAGCATACAGGATTAAGAATTCAAATACTGTATTAATTATGAAAATCTATGCATACATGCTGGGCTAATCCTATTCACTCCCCTCACAAGCATGTACCACTTGAAATGGTGAAGAATGAATAGCACGTTTACAGCAAATGAATGCAAACTAGCTACATGAGTATATTTTGGCTGCTTTCCATTGGGCAAATGTTTGCACGGTCACTTGGCCTTTACAAAGGCAAAATTCAGGAAGAGAATTTTGGAAATCTCTGCGAGAAGCAGGTGTCCATGGTGAAGGGGAATGAATGCTCCATTTAACTGTTTTGCCTCTTCGCAGGACAAGTTACAGTCAGATGAACAGAAAATGTACTTGTTGCAGTGGGAAGCTATGACAAAGTAACTTTTGATTGTTCTACTTGTTCTTTTCTTTCATCAGGCCTGCAATGATTTTCTTAAGTTTGGTTGCATTTCCTGTACTCTCTGATACCTTTCAGTTATAATGGAATTTTGTTGGGATAACCATTGTCTTGTAATTCTCAGCTGTTTGGGAATGGAAGATCACTTTCCCCATTTATGGCCAGGCAAAGACTGGCAGTTGAGCCCTTAATGATTCTCTAGAAACTGCAGATAAAAATTTTTGAGGTCTGCTCCTTTCCTGCTGTGCAGAAAGTCACTGAAACAACTTTCTCTATGGTAAACTCAGTTGGAAGCAAGACAACATAGCTTTTTACCTTCTCCAGCCAGAAGGGTCAGTACTTTCCTGATGAAAGCCTGGTGAGTACTTTGTGTAATATATGTGTATTTTGACAATAGTTGCATATGAGTGAAAACTGGAGCTGTTGAATAACATTTCATTGTTTTTTTCCTTACCTCCTATTGCCACATCCTTCAAAACCATCAGCTCTCCCTGGAACTGGAGAGATAGAAAACAACAGAACGGAAAACAGACACACTGTCGAGGTGATTCAGTACCTCTCATAGACTTTCCCACATTTTACTTTACTTGGAGTAGTTTGACCAAAATCAGTTTCACTGTTCACAGCACATTAAATTAGCATGTGTGGAAGGAAATTAGGAGTGCAGTTCTTGAAAATTCCTACAGAGTTTTGAACTTGAATCATCTTCCCAAATGAATAACAATGATTTAACTTGAGAATTACGTTTGGGGATTTATTTGTCTTTTTTTTTTTTTTTTTTTGTCTGTTTGTTTGTTTATTGGTTGATTGGTTGGTTGGCTTTGTAGGTTTTTAGTTTTGTTTCCTTCCCTGACATGGAAGAAACTTCATTTTGATATTCAGTGATTGTTACTGATAAAATATAGGGCTATAAAATCAAAGAGAAATGATGATTCAGAAGATTGATTCAAGAAATAGGCATGAAGAAATCTCATAAATATTTAATTACTATTTTTCATTCCAAATTTTACTGTCTTGTTTTCAAATAGAGCTAAGGGCTGATGTGTTACATATAGATCCAGTCTTACATTAACCAATTTTTAGAAATCTATTTAAATGAAATATGCTTTCAAGGAGGAAATGAACCACACAAGATTGACTGTGAACTCTGTAAAGTCATTACTCTTTATATTTTGTAAAGCACATCGATCTTTTGTTATAATAATTTAAGTCCAATGAGAATAAATCCAAGTCTTTAATCATGTTTGATTTCTTAAGAAAGAGGGCAAGAGAGATGAACAAGGGTCAGTTCCAGAGTGACTTTTACTCGTCTAATCACACAGAGGATTACAATCCTACCCTCTGCCTCTGGCAAAGGCATCATTATTTCAGAGGAAAAAAATGTACTGTGCAAATCACACTGAAAAACATCAGTTTTGTAGTGGAAACTGTATCAGTCAGATCAGTCAAACATGGGCAGAAATGCCTTTAGATTTCCCAGCACTGCTTGAATTGCTCATCCTACTAAACACACGCCCACAAACATTGCCCTGTGCATTAATCACCATTAACATCCTTAACACCAAGGCCAGGACGGGGCTTGGAACACCCTGGGATGGTGAAAAATGTCCCTGCCCATGGCAGGGGGTGGCACTGGGTGGGCTTTAAGGTCCCTCCCAACCCAAACCAGTCTGTGATTCTGGAATTCTGAGTGTGTCCAGTTGTTGTGGCTGGAACACCAGGACTTTCTAGTGCAGTGTTTTGAGGGATTGGTGAGGGTGTGGGAGGTAAATGAAGGTGATGCTGGGAAATGTTGATATTTTTAACAGCCTGAGAAGTTAACTTTCCCTCCTCTTTTGTCAGGAAGTTTGACCAAAGCACCTCTGACATATTGGTGAGGAGATTTGGTCACATTGGCAAAGACAGGTATTCTGAGTATGCTGTGGAGAACAATGAAAAGCAATGGAGAGAAACATGAAACACAAATTTTTGTTAGTGTGATGGCAAGAGAAAGCTGATTTGGAGGGTTTTATTGCTTATTAGTCATGGGCAAAGAGGAGGCACGTTTTAGATGCCCCTGTGAGGCATTATGCTCTACCCAGACATATTTAATTTTCTGCAAAAGAAATTAAGAAAGAGGGTTCTCTGGAAGGGACGAAGGAAATAGAGAGCAGATCACGAGAAACCTATCAGTGATGTGGATTTAGAAAATGAGACACCAACATGTGCAACTTACCTCTAAACTGTTACATATTTGTCCTGTAACTGTCTTGGTTGTACAGATGTGTTAAACATTTAAAACTGGAGGACCAGTCCATTTTTACATTTCACTCATTGACATTGGGGGTTTTACAAAGTAGGAATGCCCCAGAACCCTTCACAGCCAGACACTGCAATACAGGGAGCTTTCGTACCTGTCATCATTTCAGATATGTCTTGAAATGTGGGAAAATTGCCATTTGGAAGAGTTTGCTTCTTGTAGAGATGTATTAGCAGAAACTGGAAAGATAGGTTTCATTAAAAAAACCACAAGACTTTTCAATATTGAGAGACATTTTTGTTGCTGAAAGTGATAATTTAGCAAAACAGAAATGTTTCATGAAAAAATGCTTGTTTCAGTTAACTTGTCAGGAAATGCTTTGGAAAACAATGATTTTTATAATATCAGGTGCTTGCCTTGTTACAGTGAAGGTTTTTATTCCATTATCTGAAACAGAATTTAAGTGCATGATACTCAGAAATTTAATGAGAAGTGAAACTGTAATCTTCACAAAACCCCTTAACATTAAACAGGATTATTTTGATGTCAGGAGCACATTCTGAGTAATTCAAACTGAAAATACACTTATTTTATCAGTGCTGAAAATTTTCTCTGAACTATTGGTCATGAGAGGTAAAAGCAATCTCCTGCTCAGTGCCAGAAGAACATCTGCTTCAGAAATTGTGGTGCTGGAACAACTTGTGTGGGAGTGCATTTTTCAATCTTAGTTTTATTCATAAGTTAATGTTCTTTTGTGAAATGGTTTGTTCCTTGTACCCTTTTTGCTACCCACTTTTTGGTTTATCCCTGTTTTCTCCCCAGTGACAGTTCTGTGATTGGTTCTGTGTTCTCCCTAAGTTTCCCCCCAGAGACAGTTAACTGTCCATCATTAGGCAGGTAGCCTCCTGTTGCTGTCTGTCATTTTGGTGGTCTCTCCCCACTTCTGGAAGATTCTGAGAGAAGCGTCAAGTGATTGGACAGAATCCTGATTGTCATCTTCTAATGTTCAGTGTATGGTTGTTTTATATGTTTGTTTATGATATGAGCCACCCCCCTGTTAAACCTTATTGGTCCCCTCTCTGTGTAACACCCCCAGTTATAAGGTCTCACCCGAGGGTCAGTCGAGGTTTTCGAGCACGCTGACTCTCAAGGTGAGGACCCCACGCCGGAGTTCCAATAAACTTGTGTGACCCAGGGTCTCCGGAGTCCCCCCTTTTTATCCTCCAGCCATCGCCACGCAGGCGCAGCTGAGAGAAAAAGATCCCACTAGAGTGTTGCTGGTGCCGAGGTTAGCCGGCTTGAGAAACAGGCATAGTAACAAACTTGTCTGATGCAGAGAATGAAGCATTTCAGTGTTCCTGAGTGAGAGATCTCTCTGTTGCCTAATGGGCCAGTGAATTTGGTAATGATTTCAAAAGAATAAACTCATTTTTCTCTATTTTATGGCATTACAAAGAAACTGGGAATCATCAAAATGGTCACTAATGGTCACAAAAAGGTCACTAGGCTTCTACTGCATATCACTTTGTAAGTTGGTTTTTCCTGACTTTTTTACCCCAACTTTTTGTTTCCTTTCAAGTAAGAGGATTCTTTAAAGAGACCAAGCTTAGTCATTCAAACTCAGCCTCAGGACAGCTTCCTGAATAAAATTTAGACCCTCATGTATTTTACTTACAATTTATTCTACATCATTAGGAGATGATTATCTTTGATACAGAATTAAAAATAAAAAAACACCGTTTTGATCTATAATAATTTACAACACCTTTAATTTGAATTACAGATGAGATAATCATGGAAAAGTTGTTGAGGATCACAGAGGTTATAAATTTTTAAACAACCTCAATTTTCAAAGTTATAGACAGTGTTTTTATATCAGTATGAGCTCAGTGTAAATCTGTATGGGCAGCTGTTATGCTCTTGTCCATGTAAATAAAATAGTTGCCATTAAGGTAAGGTACTGAATTTTCTTACACAGGATTGGACAGAATAATGCATATGGAAAAATGAATAATGACATGGAATAAATGAAAAAAAGATGAAAATGATACACAGTTGCGACTTCCATTTTTGATATGTCATTGTAACTTTCATTTTGAGATGAATGCATAATTCACTTTATGGTTGTATGGGTGTAGATGGCTAAATAATGCAAATAAATAATTGCACACCATGTAAATAGGAGAGAAATTAGTAGAGTAGCTGCAGTGAGGTAACTACTACTCTTGCGTTCACTGACTTTCATTCCACCTTTGATAAAGACCAGGTCTGGTCCAAGAGAAAGACCTTTCCATTCAGATTCTGAGTTTGTGCCTGGTTCAAGTTGTAAGAGCTCAAAACTTTCTTTCGGATGGTTGTTTAGTAGCCAGAAAACAATTTAAAGGTCTAATTTTCTTTAGAAATATGGCCATCTGAAAAACAAAACAGAAATTATATCATTTCAACTAGCACCTACAGCACCTCTTTCCAGCGACTGAACAGAGTAGTTATTCCATCTTGATGATCAAGATTTTGTGGAATTCTGATCTTTCACTCCTGACTTTTCTGGGTTTGATCCCTAGTAGTGGTTGGTTCCTATGTGTCTGTGTGGATGACAGGTTCAGTCAAATAAAAATTCACTAATTTCTCTTTATGAATATTGGTAGTGTTCTCCATGAAGACAATGTCTGTGGCTTCCCAGCTAGAGATAAAAGCATTTAGCCCATAATTTCGCTGAAAATTAAGCACATTTGCACATTGTGGACTCAGTACTGCAAATTGCTATCCATCCTCCACACTGAGCTCTTCCAGCTTCCTGGGTAGGCAGTGACAAATGAGGGTAATGAGCAACTACAGGACAGTGCCCTTTGCTTTCTAGCAAATTAACTTCACAGAGACACTATTTCATTTTCTTCTAAGCTGGCTGCTGAGCTTTAGCCATATTATCTGCTCAAAAGGAATTGAAAATATGAGCTAAAATATGCCTATTGTGTCTTTCAATTTATATGGCATAAAGAATCAAAGGAAGCTAAAACCTCTCAAAACACCAGCTGTAGCACAGTCTGACGGCTATTGAGTCTGAGCAACTTGTTTATTTGAATGCTGTTAAATAATTAAACATTTTTCTCATGTCTGTTTTCCCTCTCAATGTTTCTAATTAAATTCTAAAGAACACAGGTATCTTATGTATAATTTGTTCTTTCAGGGGCAAGCACAGATGAATGCAAAAAACCTGCAAACAGGTTGGATTGGTGAGTAATCCCTTACTAGCATGAGCTGCATCATCCCTTCCTTAACAGCTTGTGCAAGTTCAGAAGAAGATAAAACCATTGTCATTCTGCCTTTGAATGCACCAAGATCCTTGTTGCCTCATGTCCTGGGTCTGTGATGAACCTCAGGGAACGAAGGCAAGAGTGAGAACCTTTAATGTGAAAATTTTCCAAGCCAAATCACTGTAGAATGGAACATGAGTGTGACCTGAGGGTGCTTCCTCTCTTCTGCCAGTGTGGCCACTGCTACCAGTTGTAGAAGAATCTGAAAAGTTTTATTTGTTTTAGTTTTAATCACACTTCTGTGAGAACAGGTGGTACTTCTGGGCTTTAAGTTATGGGGTGGCTATGTGTCCTGTTGATGAATGATGCTTTATAGGAGGACATTGGTCTTGAATCTCCTTATTAATATGGCCTCTCCTCCTGAGAACACCAAAAACAGACCAAAAAAAACCAACCAACCAACCAAAAAAATCCCCAAAAAATCAAACCAACAAACAAAAAACCACCCCCCCGCAAAACCCAAAGACCAAAAAAAAACCCCACAAAAACAAAACCAACCCCCCCCTCCCCCCCGAAGACAAATAAATCTGATACTTAGTGTCTCTGAAAAGTAACTTTTTTTTTTTAGCTGGATCATGAAGCACACCCACAATCATAAGGTTATCTTTCAGTAATGCAGGTCATGTCAAAATATGTACTGGGAAGGCCACATCTTGTCTCTCCTGACTCAATTTCTTTTTGACATAACCTCTGTTTGTGTGATCTCATGTAGTTGGTCCTACCAAAAAAGTAATAAAAATTCCATACCTGTGGCTGTAGGAAAACAATTTGTGAAAATGTGCCTTTTCCACAATTCTTTATATACATGCTTAGGGTGATGTAGCAAGTAGACATAAAGGAAAATTCCATCAGATGGAATAACTGAAATTCATTTGTCAGGTTGGTACTTCAAGGTGTCCATGCCTGGTTTGCTGGCTCTTGCCTTCATTTTTGTTCCATTCTGAGGTCTTAAAGATAAAATGAAGGAATCTGTACATGAAGGCTGCCATGCAGTGGTGGCATGCTGTCTGTATATTTCTACTCCTAAATAATGTTAGTTTACTGTAGCCAGTATTTCTGCATTCATCAAGCTAGTATCAACTATATGTCAATAAAGAGCAAATCAGGAATGCTTGGCAAGTTCTTGCATTGTTGATAATCACAGTTTGAAAGTACTAAACAGCATCAGTTTTATTGCTTTTATTGAAATTAATTCTATCTTGATACTTTAACTAGTTTCTGAGTTTATATATACACTTTTGATGTCATGTATGTGAAATTGAAATTTTTTCTCAACATAAAAATAGTAGAAGCCAAACCATAGTAATTTATAAATAGCAGGTGTTTCTCAGTGCATTCAGCAGAAGCTCTGAAAGTCTGTAAAGATCTGACAATGTCCTCCCCATTTCTTCCCAGCTCTGATGCAGCTCCATGGTTATTCAAGGGAAGGAGGTGGCTTGTGCTGCTTTATGAATCCCCCCAGTCTTGGTGTAAGTGTTAAATTTAGTCTCAGAACAGTTACTGGAATTAACTTCGACTCAGAACACCCATGAGACTGAACTCCTCAGGAGTTTTATAGGGCAGGTGATGTTATTTCTGAATCCCAGTAAGAATCAGGGGCCTGCAAAGCTCAGCACTGTCAAGAAGGATGCACTGGGAATTGGTAGAAACACAACTGCTTGGAATGTCAGGTCTAATGTGGATTTTGATGTTTTCTCTGAGTTAATGTTTAACCATTGTGCTTAAGCAGTGGTTCAGGAGGGATTTCCAAAGTCCCACTTTAAGTGAGCCAGCTCTAGGTGGCACCTGGCGTCCCTCTTTTTCTTTCCATCCTTTCCCAATCTCTGAGCATAATGCTGTATGCTTCTTTATGGACCTCTCCTGGGGCCAACACAGTAGGGTTTGGGACTATTTCCAGTGATTGGCTTTTTCAAGTTTTTTTCTGCTTTTGAGAACACTCCCACGGAGGTGGAGAGATCAGTTCTGATATTTTTGACAATAATTTATTCTACTCAGTTGCAGAAGTTAAAGTACTCAGAAAGGCCTTGTAATTACATTGTAGTTCTAGTTCTAGAATGTTCCTGGCAGTGAGAGACTTGCTGATGGAAGCAAGATAATTATTCCCTCCTCTTTTTACCCAGAATCCTGTTTCTCTCATCAAAGAGAGCTCACAGTGGGTCACAGCAAGGCAGACTCCTCAGTTCATGCATTGTTTAGGGACAATGAGAACTGAGCTTCTGCTCTGCTTCCAAAGCTCATCCTAACTCTGAGGGAATATTTCTGGCAGTGCAAGTGAGAGGTTGACAGGCAGCAAAGCCGTTGCCTTTCCCTGTGCCTGTGTACCATGAGAATTAAGAAATACTAATAATAGAAATGTTATTTTCTGCCAGAGGCGGGGTTGTGTTTCTAACTGTGGTGCTGCCATCAGTTTCAGGACTCAGTTTTTGTACAAAGGGGAGAATGTAATATTTAGCCCAATATTAAGCTACTCTTTGCTTTTTTTTTTTTTTTTTTTTTTTTTTTTTTTTTTTTTTTTTTTTTTGGAGCTGAAAAATTCCGGGGAGCACTTGCTTTGCAGTATTTTTAAAGACTGAATATGTCTGGCATTTTTTCAGAGCAGGTTTAACAGCCTGGACAGACTGTGAGTGACAAAGTTAAAAAGGGAGTTTGAACTTTAAATAGTCAAAAGTGGACTGCTGTAAGTACAAAAACTGCAAAGAACACCCAGAGGCACTTCATCTTTTGAAGATTCTGAGCCACTCTACAGATTCAGTGTTGCAGTCATTTAAAACAAAAGATTCCTGACTAATTCCTCAAACTTACCATATGCCTTCTACATTTCACAGAAGATATTTTTCAGATATAATTTTTTAAAAACACTCTAATTTTAAAACTATTAAACTTTGTCAATGGTCGGATTATTAATGTATTCTGCTCTGTAATACCACATCTGGATAAAATTGGCACTGCCAACAAACCAATCCCCCAAAACTGCAGTTGAGGTAGTGTTAGCATCACTTAGAAAATCTGGTCCAGGAGCAGAAAAATGAAACCAGGACACTTCTTCTATTACTGAGGAAATTGCTAGTTCTTGCTCAATTTACTGTTTTCAAAACCATACTTTTATTACCATACAGGCCTCTGCATCTTATGCTATGGTTACAATTACAGCTTTTTAAATTACACAGGATTTAAAATCAAATGAATCACTGGAAATGAATATTCACCACCAAGTGAGAGGAAATACAAGGTCTGAGTCTGTAGATGTAGAGGCTTCATGCATTTTTTTTATTTTTTTTTTTTTATCTCGGTTCTAGTTGAGAGTAAGATCTAACAGATTCCGTTTGCCTCGTATTATTATCTAGCAAAAGTTTTGAAGCAATTTCTCTATTTCTAACTCCTTTGGTCAGTATTTTCCCAAACAAAGCAATAAGAACTTATTATACTGCGTGGCTTTCTTCCTTCTTTGGATTCTGATATTCTGGTGTTGGTTATGTCTTTGTTTGGTTTTTGCTTTGTTTTGTGGTTTTTGTTTGTTTGTTTTTGTTTTTGTAGTTTCTCAGGCTGCCTTTAATTTACAACAAGCAGTCTGTGCATAGCTTTTAGTTCTAAGTCTTTTTATAGAGCCTGCTGTTTGGTGGGTGTTCCTACATTTTCTGTAGCTCTAAACTTTTCTGTACTGAAATTGCTTTGGGAATATCTTAATTTGCAGACAACTGTGCAGAGAGGCACTTTTTACTTGTGGATTAAAATAAAAATCCAGGAACTCTCTAATCATTATGCTGTACTTATTTTTTTTTCCCTAGAATTCTAAAGATCCTTTCAAGGAAGACTTAGAATGTTTGAGCTAACCTGAAGTCCTCTGAAGTCAGTGGTAAGATTTCTGTTGATTTTCAAGGGCTTTAAATTATTCCTTTAAGGAAAAAACCAAACCCCAACCTAAAAACACATGAACACTGTTCTGGTGTTACCAAGAGTGAAATATAACTGAAACTGAAAAATTATTTAAGTCATACAGTTCACTTTGTAGAAGACAAAAGGGGATTATTGCCCATCACCTCAACAGGACAATTTTAAAAATAGTTAAATGCTGGGTTCCAAGGCAATTTCATTTTCTTATTGTAATGAACAAATTTAACGCTTGAATGTGCCCCAGAAAGAGTCATCCCAAGGCAATTTTATTCTTGTTGTTGTGAATTTTTGATGCATGAATCTGTCCTAGAAATCATGCCTGTAACAGAATACACAACCTCTAAATTAAAAAAAAGTTCTTACTCTCATTCCAGCCAGCTCTTGGAACATAAATTGGAATCTGGAGGAGGCAAAAGTGGATAATTCAGGATGGAAAGAGTCAACTGGAATTGCTTTTTTTTTAATGGATTCATTTGGGTCCTGTAAGATTTAGAGTTACAGGGAAAAAGGGAAGAAGAAACACAAAATGTTAAGGAAAATAAATAGTATATCCTGTCTTGGTTAAACTGAGAAGACTTCAAAAGTTTTAAATGATAGCGAACTAAATATACTTAAAGAAAATGGATTATTTAAATATATCTTGTCCTCTTTAAATGCATAAAGTTATATTTGATTAACAAATCTTCATCAGGCAAATTATCTGTGTTGGGTGATTAATAAAAGCAGAAAACCTCTATTACTGTATGTTTACTTTTTGGTTGTATAATATTGTTCCATTTCGCAATGAAATTTGATTGTACTGAAGATGAATTGAAGTGGAGTAGAAGGGAGGAAAAGGCATAGAAAGTTGCTTTTATTTCTTACACAGAATAAATACAAGACTGCATCTGTTGTGCTTTTTTTCTTCCCCCGTCCCACCCCCCCTCCCCCCAACACCCAGTCTAAAGGAAGAAGTTCTCTGCAGGATTTTTTGAGATATAAGTTGCAAAAGTACATGTTAATATTGTTGCATGATTTAGATGGGCAAGTTCTAATCACATATTTAACTATTAGAAAACATCTGTGTGTTATAGGTTGACTGTTCCAAACAAATTCTTTATCTTTTTTTTTTTTTCTCCTGTCCACCAATTATATTACCTTCTGGTCTGGCCTGTGGGAAGAGAGTTCATTAGCTATTTCTATTTTAACTACAGGAAATATTCCAAAACCGTGGTCTTTCTAGGAAGTTTAGAGAAGGATGCACAGTATTTTTCCATGAGAATTATTTGAATGGGTGACATTTGAGTATGGCTGATATAAAGATACATATCTGGCTTGTAATTAGATTTGTTCTATTGGACTAGTACAGAATGTCCAGGAGGGAAAAACAAAAAAATCCACAACCAAACCAACCAACCAACCAAAAAATACCCCATCTGTACCCTTAATGGGCTGTGCATCTCCTTGAGCATTAGGAGGCTGCAGTGAGTATCTGTGTCAGGTTAGACACCAGTGGATGTCTTTGAAAAAGGCACCTGACCTATTCCTAAATTGTCTGCTTAAAATGAAATACATCACACTCTAGAAACACTCTCCTTTTAAATGGAGGAGAGCAGGGTAATTAATTTGGATGCAAGTAGCGACATATTGCTTATTACTGTATAACACTTCAGGTGTTGTACAAGGAACTTGCACTGCAGCACTTTAAAACCTCAGACTGAATTGTTTTATTATGAACAATTTCTCTCAGGCACTTTGCTTTTCTTCTTGCAAATAATTAGTGAACAATTAAGGTATTTAACTAGCTTTGGAAAAATTCCAAAGTGCATAGCGAGTACTTGGTATAAATGGGGATTTGTTTCTTTATTGTGCCTAGAATTGTTCTCAAGAAATCTTTTTCACTATTTGAGTAGTTCAAATTGGATTCTCTGAGACTGGAATAATCACAAATTGGATTTGAACAGTCTTAGAACTCATGTGTTTAGAAAAGCCAAGGCATCATTTATGTGCTTGTTTCACAAATGTCCACCAATGTACGTATGTGTGATCGCAATGGAAAACAGTCAGGTCCACACCCCAACCCCCCTACAGTGTTAAAATCCTAGAGCAGCTCCACAGGTGCTTTGTTGCTTTGGAATTGTGAATTGTGCAAGGCCAAGGGCTGTTGAATAATCTGCAAGACTCTTCGTCCTCTTCAGGGTAAGTCACAGAGACAGGAGAGTCTACAAAGACTTTTAAGCTATTAGTAGAGGGTTTGCTTCCTGCCCCAGTCTATTTGTGAGTGTGACTTAAGAGCTAAATACACTTGAAGCTCTTACTAATCACAGGAGTAAATCCTATCATTTGTGCCTTAGTGGGTAAAAAAAGTCTCCAGATGATGTCTTGTCTTTTTAAATGTGCATTGATTAAAGTGCCATGAGCACTTTTGTTAAATAGAGCAAAAGTATCTGCACAGATAATTAATCTGTCATGCTTCCCTGTACTTTTATTATCTGTGTTTCTGCATCTGAACTAGTTGACCAGAATTTCTTTAGTGGAGAAAAATAGCATCCTTGAAGTGCAGGTTCTCTCCATTGTCCTTAATATTATTTCCTTGATGCCTCCAAGTGCCTCCTGTTTTATGGATTGTGGAATACCTCCAGGCCATGTTGTGAGTTTCCCAATTCATATATTCACTTTTTGTCCAGATGAATAATTCTGTGTGATGTCCAGCATTCTCAGAGATTATCAGTGACAACTCGGTAGTTTTCCTTCCTTTTCCCTGTCTCTCCAGCCTCCCAACCTCCACCCCCAACCTCCTCCCCTTCACCAACTGGGCAGGGTCAGGCTGCCTCAGGATGTCACTTGTTTACAGCAGAATTACCTGGCTGTCAGAGATGCTCCTGTTCCTCAAATTGGACAAATAGAGCTAAAGAGGTATTTAATGGACAAGGTATTTCCTGCTGATGAGCTAGATGTTAAGAGCAGCTGTACAGCAAGCAATTTCTTTCTCCACCACACACTGCATTAACTGTGTAACCCAAGAGCAGTGCTCCGCTTTGGCAGACCAGGGAAACAGTGTCATGCTAAGGTTATATGCAGAACTTTAAAGCTCTTGAGGGGGTTTAATTTTTTTTTTTAACTTGTCACATTTTTTTCTTGCACTTGTACATTTTTTTTTTCTGTGACAGAAAATTTACTTTAAAAAAAGTCATCAAGAAACTGAAATATGAAGACTGGGAGGCAAGAAAACAGAACTGATGGTACTACTAATTCCTCTTGGTACAGTGGTATGATAAGTAGAATAAAAAAGTGGCTGCAGAAAAAAGTTAACTATTGGGCATTGCCCAATCCTGTCAAATTTCTGGAGTGTGTAGGGTGTGTGAGTTTTTGACCCTCTATATGAGTTTCTCAGATCTGCTAATTACACTTGGTATGTATTTATGACTGTATTTGGAATCAACAACAACAACAAAACAATTAAGAAAGGAAAATAAATTGATTTTTTTCTCTGTATGAATTTTGCGCATGTTACTTCTTCATGTTGATTCTAATGTGAAAATGGCATTAGGTCTATTTTTCCTTCTTTTCTGCATATTTATGGTTTAATTAAAGGACTGTAATTTTTTTTTCCCCTAGACCAGTGTTTCCCACTGCAATCTATTTCTTCAAGCAAATTCCATTTGTGTAAATTGTAAATTATTTTAAAATATTCTCATCTATTATTAAGAGATTTATCTCTTAAAATCTAATGGCAAAACGTTGTTTAAGAAAAACATATCCAGTTTCTCAGAAAGTTGCCTAGTTTCACTTCAGGGGAATAACTGTTTGAAGTAGGACTGCAGCATATGAAAACCTGGTAAAATCAGGTCAAGACCAGAGTACAGTGATTTGTACAGTGTAGCATCAACCAGTAGGTGAAAATTGGAACCTCTGTGACTGCTCCTTGGTTTTCCAGCTCTGTCTGTGAAGACACTAGAGTTGTTGCTGTCTTCATTTACATTATAAATTAGCTATTCTGGAACACATCTGAAATTTATTAAAAGAATAACGTTAATATTTTAATTTTGGATTGTACATTAAACATAATCTAGCACAAAAAATGTAGTGGGGAAACAATGCCACAATCTCCCTGCTGTATTTAGTTTTCTAACACAACATTTACAATTCACATCTCCATGGTGGTTTTTTTTTTCTATCTGTGAAAAGCTAAACCTGAAAAACAGTGAATGTTTTGTTTGTGTTTCACATTAACATCTCTACATGGCATAAAAATCAAATAATTTTATTTGAAAATTTCGTTGCAAAGCTCATGTAAATAAAGGATATGAGCAGTGCATGGTCTTCATCTTTTTGTGGGTCAGATAATGTGATGGTGACCAAAACTACTTGGGTCTTCACCTGAGCATGTCCTATCCCCACTCCCTTTCCTCTGATGTTCTTTGTTCCAAAGTGAACCCACGACATGGGAATTGCAAGAGGAACTCTCTGGATGGTCACACAATAAATGCATTCCAGAGATGGAGGAACTGAGATGTTTGCATTGACATCAGCCAATGTCTTGCAAAGCCATCAACCTTCTGCAAGGCCAAAGACTCCAAACTTGTAGGTTTTCAGCTGAATCTGCTGATATTAGAACACCCTAGATTCTATAAGCTATTGTGTCAAATGGTAAATTTTTGTTATTTAAAAGCTTCATTGGCAATATTTAGAGACTGGTTTAGCAAGAAATCTGATCATAATCTTCCTAATAAAAATCAGTGTGTCCTACTTCTTGTGCCTAGCCAAGAACCTTTTCTCTACTACTACACACAGATACATTGAATTAAAACTCCTCTTTTTTTTTGTTTCCAGGCCCAGCATTTGCACTATTGTGAATCCAAGTTCATGTTACCTTGCTGTTAACAAATTACTTATGTATTTTGACACAATTTTCCTAGAACATTAGCCAAAAGTAATATTTTCACAGATAGCATACATGAGAGAGATATTTTTCTTATTAATATATTAACTTTACTAAAGAGGTTGTATATTATCTGCTGAAATCTCAGCATGGCAATTGAAAGATTATCCATGCAACTTGTGATCAAGGTAACATTGTGTCAAAACGTGGAACCTCTACTTTATTTTTTATATGGTGAAGAAATATTTTCCAAGATGCTCACAGAGAGAGTACCTTATAGGTACTTAGAGGTCATTATGTTTTCCTTTCTGACAATATCTAAGTTGCTTATCCTCTTATTAGCATACTTTCTGAACAGTGTGCTAAGTACTATTCTGTGATTAGATAGTTGGTCATCATCATTGACCTCCTGACAATAAGCCCATGGATGAGAAGGTACATTGAGAAGTGACAATTCGAGGGGCTGCTAACTTTTTTTAAAATGTTTTTCTTTTTTTCAATTAAGAGAAAATAAGCCTAAGAGAAGTGGCTAAACAATGCTCTCAGGCACTGGGTGGAATTTTGGGGATGTCCTGTGCAGGGACAGAAGTTGGACTCAGTGATTCTTAGGAGTCCCTTCCAGGTTGAAACGTTCTATGATCCTATGCCTCTATAAAAAGTATTTTAAAAAGTCAAAGGAAAGTTCACCTTTCCAGGGTGTTATGTTCACCAAGTGGCACATGCAGGCACCAAGGCCAGCCATCCATCCATCCAGCCATCAGGCTGCTAGTGGTTTGAGAATGCACCGATTGCCACAATCCTTTCTGCAGAGCCTGTGCCAAACCTGCAATACGGCTCTTTAAACCTTAATCTGGAGCCCGTCCCTCTCTGTGGAATAATTTGACAGAGACCACAGATGTGATTGTGTCCCTGCCTGGTCAGTGATTTTTGCACTTTCTGGTTAGAAGCCTTTTGCTGTTGACTGACTCTGTTGGCTGATCCCTGATCATGAGGATTTGCAGTGAAGCTTTCACAGCAAACACATGAATTCAGGATGCAGAGTAAGAGTAAAGAAGTGATGGTTGCTAATCTTCATGTGTAAGGCTGAAGAGTGGAATTAGTCTGCCCTGTCCTTTAAATGCAGTCTCTTGATGTAGCTCATGAACTGGATTCCTGGCTGAGGTTGCCATTTAAGTGGAGAATATGTTTTCAGT
Organism: Trochalopteron elliotii; assembly: GCA_024734555.1. Classification (NCBI taxonomy): domain Eukaryota; kingdom Metazoa; phylum Chordata; class Aves; order Passeriformes; family Leiothrichidae; genus Trochalopteron; species Trochalopteron elliotii. The sequence goes on from JANPWX010019930.1 coordinate 136,962, forward strand.
TTCTTAAATTACATCATGCTTTCTGCACTGCTTCCTTTCCTGGAGCATTGACTTTGCCTCCCATACAAAAATTTTGTCTACTTTATTAGTAGTTTATTCCTGACTCAAAGTATTTAAAAGAATCCCCAAAATAAAGCACTCTGCTGTAGCTTCAATCTTCCCTCACAATTTGGCTTTGTAATACCTAAAGCTCTTATGAGGAGCACAGAACTAATGCAGAATTCACCCAAAGGTGAGTTGTACTTTAGTATTTATTTCAGTTATTTATGGTAATAGTGCCATTTTCCTTTTGTTTTGTTTCCAAGAGGCTACCTTTAATACTTCAGAACTGCTGGATGAAAAAAATCAATTGACATCTTATGGTGCCATAAGTTACAGAAAAATAAATGTGAGATGAGAAGAAGAAACCCGGACTGATGTTTCAGGGTTTTATCTATACCAAATCAGGAAATTCACTGCTTCTTGGGTAAAAATAAACATGTTTCTCTGTGCTGAGCCAGCAGCATGAATTTGAATGCTGTAACAATGGGTTTTTATCATGCAGATCAGACCAAGCTTCTTCTGCCAAATAAAGTATATTTATAGCCCTTAAAAATAAGAATAATATAGCAAATTTATTGATGTCTTTCTGATAGCCTTATCATCTGAGCCATATTCTGTTGTTTGGAACTCTGTTAGTGAATGAAATAAGAAGAATCCACAAAGTCTTTTCCATTAAGTGCATGTTTTTCATGTAACAACTATTTATGGCCTCTAGTTTTCATATCTAAGTTAATATGGTTTTTGTGGGTAACCAGAATAATTTTTCAATAAAAATTGGCATATCAAAGACCAATGATACCACTTAAAAAAATCTTCAAGGAGGCAAATCTTGCCCTTCCATTTGATGGGAGCTGAACAGGGTTTTAGAAGCAGCCAATGGTGGGTTATACTCGATTTTCTATTTAATCAGCTTGTACTGAAAAAAGAAAAAAAAAAAGACGAGCATGAAGAAATCCAAGCCATTAAAGAAGCAGCTTGCAGTCTTACCAAGAAATCTGGTTCTTTAATGCTTTTCTCAAAGGGTGATCTTACCCTAAATATATACATAATTATCATCTTTCATGTACTTTATGCTGCTGCAGACTCTCAAGAAAAGTGAATTTTTTTTCTCTGTACAGTGCCACTATGAATGAGCTAAACTGCTTGATGTCAGCAGCTATCAGGGCCTCATTCTACACTGAAAAGGAAACGAAGTTGTTTTCCAAGGTCCTCTTCACTGCCTGTTTTACCTGATCAAAGAAAAGGGCCCTTTGGGTCTCACTTTAACGGTGTGTCCTCTCGAGTAATCTCAGAGTCAGTAATCTCCAGCTTCAAGGTTTCCTTGCTGCCTAAAGCACTTTTATTGGTACTTAACCTAAACAAGTTTACATGGGCTGTGTAATTCCTCTCTTACTCATCATGTATATCGTTACTGATATAAAAGTCTTTGTTTTCAAGTAAAATTGCCAATTCTGATAGAAGCTGAAAGAAGTCAGTGGTACAGCTGCTCAAAAATACTAGACAAATTAATTACAAATTATTACATCTTAAACATTCAAAATTTTTACCTTAATATCTGTGAATATTTAATTTCATCTTGTGAATGATTATTCAGAAATTAAAGTGATGCCTACACCCTAGACTGGGTGTTTCAAAAGTGTGAGAAGAATCCAGTCAAAGCCACTTGAGATCTTGATAGAAAATTACAGAATATTCAGGAGGAACTTGGGAGAATTAGGGTGACTGCAGAATGTTGGTGGTGCCATTAGAGAACGCAGATGTGATAGATATGATTATAAATTCGTGCAATTAAACGTAGAAGTTATAGTAAATGTAGTAGATGATAGAATGTATATTTTTGTAACCCTGTAAATGTAAGACTAACCCTGGTTCCCTGAATGGGACAGGCGTTTTCCAAATACCGAGACATGCTTTGTGTACGAATTAACACCTTGATTTACACCAGAAAGGAGGGTGGCTTGCCAGGATGTAGCTCCTTGAGCTAATCAGATCTTGGGGCCTGGACCATCAACCCACCATCAACCCATCGATACCAATTTCGAGGGTGGACCCTGAATTTGAAGACATCATCATCCCAAAAGAGGATTCAGACCTGGCCCAGTACCAGGAAACCTGTTCAGGATTCATCATCAAGTGAAAAGACTGGGTTTGAATTTGAAAACACAATACCTCTGCTGCCGGGAGGCACAAAATACAGTATAAGAACCCAGACTCAACCACCAGAAAATCGTGGAACAGTGCGAGATAGCAACCCTGCTGTCAGTCGTCTGTTTCACCCAACACTCGAATGTTGTTTTCCGTGGCTGTCCCAGATAGATTTTAAAATGGAATAATAAAAGACTTATTCTTTTATCCGATTGGCTAGTTGATCATTTATAACAAATAGAATTTACATTTTTGATTCATAACTAATGTCACCAAAGAAAAAAAATCCCTTTAATTTCTGTAGTGCTTAGTTTCTTGTAAAAAGAGGCAAAATGGATTGGAGGACTCTGTTTTAGGGGATAATTTGTAATGATGCTTTACTGGCTATTATGATTGCAAGTCTAATTAAAATACTTAAATATGGCATATGCAAATTATTACTGAGGCTTAAGAATATCAGATAACCATTCAACTGACTGAAATAAAGGGCACAGGATAGCTCTGCATGCTGTAAAGGGGGATGGGGATAGAATTTAGTAGACACCCTTTTGATCTTTACATGTTAGATTAAGGGTAAAGGGCAGTTTTTCTCAGATAGTTTTATTTTTTTATTTTCTTCATGTCTTTAATCAGTATTCTGCTGAACTTGGCAAGCACTCTCTTTGTTTTAGAATTTATGGCTGGAGTCCCATGTGTTATAAATGGAATCACAAAATCGGATTAATATAAAAACAATTTATTAGAAAAAAACGATCCCAATCACTAACAAAGAGAGAAACCACAATAAGGACGGACAGCGCAGCACTGGGTGGACAGGGATCTGTAACCTAAGGTACAGATTTCCCAAATCCACACGGAGCGAACTGCTGCTTGGGGTCTTTTAGGGTTTTTCGTGTCCCGAGGCAAAACAGGTGTGGGGCATAGTCCGATAAAGAGTCCAAATACAATGCTGAATGAATTTCCTGGATTCGTCGAGCCTTGTGAATAGCGATACGGGAAGGCTCTTTTCACCTGCGTATCAAGCTTATCAATTTTTGATTGCATTTGCGGGTGGGTTCCGGAGAGGAGTCTTCTCAGCCCGATGTGTCGCCGATCATTATCTTAGCTGGCCAACTTCTTTGTCCCCCTTGACGGTCCTGGCTCTGCTTTTTGTCTTGGGCTGATGAGAGGTTGTGACTCGAGCAGCCGCCTGACTCGGGAAGGAATTTTTAAACAAACTACACTTTTTATATCTTTATGCTAACATTAATAAAACATATATTTCTATCTTTCTGCACGAATTTTTACCCCAATGATACATGTATTACACATGGAAATGGGAAACCAGTGTTATCCTTCAAGCTTTGTACTTTAAATTTCTTTTTCCTCACGTTTTTTAAAATTTTTGTTTAACATGGAGTGTAGTGCTCTTGCAAAGGTTCAAAGCAGTGATATTGATTAATTACAGAGGAGGCTATTTGGGTAGTGTTCCATTCTGCCTTGGAGCAGGAAGCTCTGGAAACCTCTTGAGGAAGTGTCGAGCATAAGTGGCGTAGAAAAAAGAAAAAAAGAAACGATTTTGTTGTTGATTATCTCAACTGAACTGAACTGAGGGTTTGTAACGTCTGAGTTTGTTTTTTTTTTTTTTCTCCAGGTCCTCTTGGCATTTGGCTGTACCTGTGGAAAGAACAGTGCAGGCCTTTTAGAGGACTCATTAATGCTTAATCCAAGGAATGCTCTCATTAAACAGAATTCTAAAGAAAGCTCCTGCCACTGACTTGACAATTCTTCTCCAGGACTGTGCATCATTCCCAGAAAACCTTGGCTGTAAGGCAGTGTTATTCCTAAACACTTGGGTTCAGCTAACAATTTCAGCTATGGAGTTCCTGAGTTCTGGGTTTGTTTTTTTTGTTTTTTGGTTTTTCTTTTCCTTGCTGAGGGCCCTTGCTTTTCAATAGAGGAGAAATTGCTCTTTGCTGTGGAGTGCACCGGGCTTCAGGCTTCCTGGGTGTTTGCTTTGTTCTCCCCTGTGATGCATCTGGGCTGTAATTGCCTACATTCTGTTTTTGTTCAGGCTTTCCATTATTCATTAATACCTTGTTTACTCTGTAATGACTCTTTTAGGGTATTCTGTGCCTCTGGGATGCATTTGCCAACACAATGACGGTTGTTGACATTTTGTAAGAGTGTTCCACACAGATTTTTTGTCTTCTTTGGTTGCCTAAGATGGTTATCTGCTAATTCAGTAAAGCAAAATTAGATCTTGAGTCAAGCCAGGCATGGGAGTGTGAGAAGATTTCTGGTTACTGGCATGTCACCTTTACTTCACAATTCATAATTTTATTTGTTTATTGAAGAACAGGAATCTTAGAGTAATCAGGGAGATAAAATGATGACAAGTGTGTAGCTGGAGGACAGTAGTATATCGTGATGAGGTGCTCTAATCAATCTGAGGTTTATAGTTTTTGTTGTCTTTTTAAATTGTGTTTTGTTCAAAGAAAAGCCTTAAAAATTCATCCAAAATGAGAAAGAGAAGAAGGGGATATGAATTAGTGATGGGCAATAACATATAAATTTTTCACAATATTTGTGGAACACTGTTCAAGGAGTTTTTATAAATATTGCAATACTGGTAAAACTTTAGTGGAAAGTAATCCATGGGTTTTCAGAGAGCTGTGACATGGAAATATTTCCCCTCAGCCTTCTATTTGCTGAGTTTTATTTCAACTTTTATCAGCATCATTCACTATCATGTATGTATTTATGTTTTATTAAGTTTTCTGGTACCTGTAGTCCTGGAAGTGTATTTGTTTTTACAGTTATCTTTCTTTTTGGGTAAAAAGAGTTCCTGTCATTTTCATGGACTTAGAATATAGTGAGAATTGTAGGCCATCTAAAGTAAATGCACCTTACCCCTGTTCAAATGTGTGGTTAATAATCAGGTCACTGTCTTTGGAACAGACCAAATGCAACGAAAACAATAACTTCAGAATAGCAGTGCTGATTTCCGAATGCCTATGAGTGAAGAACAGCTTTGCATTGTTACACAGCTACAGCAACATTATTTTCTCGTCTTTCATCTAACTTTCTTCCCATCTGCAGATTAAGCATCTGCCAGTTGCTATTTAAATGACATGGGTAATATCCTGATTCTTGAAATCAAAATTCCCATTAACTACTATGGGACCAGGAAAGCTGTTGCTCTGCAAATCCATCTTCCCTCTTCCTGTGCTTTCACCTTCCTACTTTAGCACATTTTCCATTCCACTGTTGCTTCCTTGCAGACAGTTCATCTCCTTTCTGCCTTTGATTGATTGATTCACCTCAATCAATGTTAATTTTACTTTCTTCACAAGTTCAACTGTGTTCATTATCTATGCTTTTCACTTTCTCAACGATGTCACTGCTCTGTGTCTGAGAAAGAGGAAGGAGGGATAAAAGAAAGCCTGAGAGAAGGAAGAGGAAAGGGCACAGGCTATTTCCCTTTCCCTGCTATTTGAAGTGTCCTGACTCATAAGGCTGTATCTGGTTTAAAAAACTGGAGGTGTTTCCTCACCTGAAAAAGCAGATTTTTCATAAAAACAACATCTATAGCCTCACAAGCACACATGAAAAGGTAGAACCTTCAGAACCAGTCATTTTGATACTATCAACCAAAGCCACCATGAGATAAATTTCTATAATAAATGAACTTTTATAAATAATTCTTGCCTGATGTTATGTTTGATTAGCTCACAACAGTGGAGGGATGTGTTCTCAGCTCGAGAGCTGTGATCCTGCAGAATACCTCAGCAAATGGGGAAATTCAGTTTGGAACGTGGCTTTGGAAAGTCTCCAATCATTTAAATTCTGAAAACCCAACTGACACGGTGTGAGCATTTCTGAGGGACTGTGTAGATTGATCAGTTAGGGACAGATGAGATCAGTGTTTTCAAATGGATACCTCAGGAATGTGTGTAATAGAATGCCGCTGTGATTAAAGCATCCAGGGATATAACCACCTAACCAACTTCCAGAAATTTATCACAGATGGTTTGAAGTCAAGAGGGATTCCTTTCTCGTCTCTTTATATTCAGATCTCATTCAGACGTCTCTCTGAAGCATTAGGATATTTTAGTAAAAACTGTGTGATTAAAACCAGTAAATTTCGCTGTTTTCTGTGGCCTTAAATACATATATATATGAAATTCAATGAAGCTTTCAATAGACTTGCAGCATGCTATCACATTGTGTGGGATGCTTCACTTTTAAAACTCAAGGAGGAAACTCAGTTTAGGTTTTGAAATGGAGATTGTTTCTCTGTGTAAGACTTTCACAAGTCAGGTGTGAAAGCAAGGTCAGGTACATCTCCTTTTCATAGGTTATTTCTGGCATTACTGACAGAATCTGGTAATTTCTAAGAGGTCTGGAAAGTAGAGGGTTTTGTGTATTTTAAGTCTTTGTATCCCTAAAATTACATCTTCTTTACACAGGGTACCTGCCTTGTAAGATTTCTTGGGATGGATGCAACCAATTTTATATTCTCAGAAGCAGGAAGAGAAGGTGAATTCCTTGCTGGTTGTGTGCCAGCAATTTCAGCTCCTCTGTGTTCCTTGATAAAAGGGATCAAGCTGCTGTGGAATTGCAGCTTTAGCATGTATTAGCTATTACTGGTCTATATGCTGCCTGTTGTACAGCCCCACATCAAAATGTCATCTGATAAAGAGAAATAACTTGTACTACAGAGGCTTTTCATCAAATTTTCTTAGTGTAGAAAATGAAATATTTGCATACATTAGCTGAAGGTTTTATAAATGTGTGAGGCAATCTGAATTCATACATTCAAGTCAAAACAGAGAAAGTGTAAAAAAGAGTTAAGAAGTCTAGGTTTGGGAAGAAATAAAGGAGATAAAATAAAAAAAAATCACATTATTTTTATTCAAGAATGTGGGGAGCTTTTGGTGATAAAATTGGTCTGTTTTCTCCTCTCCATCCCCTTGTCTCTGCTTGCAACTCCAACCAAGAAAGTTCATTTTCCAGGACATTTTGGAATGTACAGGACAGTACTGGTATCTAAAGATCACATGCATGGATTAACATTTGGCTAGACCTTTAAAAACATAAAAATATGTAGGTATTATCCTGTACCTTCTGGTAGCAGCTGTATAAATGGGAGGAAATAGAAGCTGAGACCCTGAGCTTCTTTGCAAAGGCAGGTGGGCAGAAGAGGTTCAAAACTTGGGGCAGAGCCCAGGCTCTCTGGAGGAGGGATCCGGTATTTGAAAAGGACAGTATCAGCCTTGATAAACCTGAGAACTCCTGCACGAGGCCTCTTCTACCCCCCAGGGTATGCAAGGCAGTGCCCCCCTCACTATGAAGATGGATTCCCTCCCTGCCAGCCCTCTCCCAACGTTTTTAGCATTACTGGCTCTTCCACTAGTAGGAATTGTCCCATCTGAACCTCATGAAATGTAAAGCAATGTAAAACTAAATGAAATCTATGAGTGGCAGGTGGCAGACTGAGCTGGAGAAGGGCAGAGCAGCACAGAGCAGAAGAGATGTTCTCAGAGCTTTTGCCTGGTTGCTAAGGAAACTGTTGCTTTCTTGTGTGTTCAAAGAGTTGTTCCTAGCTAGACTGGCGTCGAGATATTTGCTGGCAGACGTGCCATCATTTTCAAATTATCTCCATCTGTGTTTGCTTTCTTCTAAGGGGAAAAGAAAAAAGAAAAGGGAAAGAAAGCAAGCAACAAAATTGACTTGGTTTTCTTGGACATGTGTTTTTTGATGGGATGTGATCTCGGGAACTTTGCTGCTGCTTCAGTGGGATCTTTCTGTAGCTGCCAGAGTCTTTAATTGACCTCTGTTTAACCCATCATCTGTGATATATTGCATCATATTAAGAGATAAATTACCTACAACATAAAGTGATGCCACGTAAAAGTTGAGTCTTAAGCAAGATCCCCCCTTCATGCAAGCATGCAATCTCCCTCTGGATGCAAGGGAACTAGTCAGCAACTTGCAGTAAAACATGTGCCCATCAATTTATGGCACACTGGAAATCTTTCTGGAGCGCCAGACTATGAAAAATAAAGTTTTATGATGGAATTATCAGTATCTCCTGTCAGGCAACAAGGTCACTGCCCCTAAGGAGCTGCAGAATGAGGAGTGTGTGGTTGCAGTGCCTAAACTGATGTCCTGCTCATGGTGCAGTTTCTCTTTTCAGGTCAGCTCACATTTTTCATAGTAGGTTGCCTGGGTACTATTTGCCTTCTTCTTTGTGCTTATTCATAAAAGGTCTGTTTGTCTTAATATTTGAAATAAAGGTACTAAAATAACTAAGGTTATGTATTTTGTTCTTCATACCAAAAATATACCTTATATATGCAGTGGTTGGCAGGGGGTAGTAGTTTTCTGAGGATTTTGAGCCTACTGCTGGACCCTTGGAGGTAAATGGCAAAACTCCAGGGCACAATATTTGGCATTCAACTATTTTCAAATGTTGGTATTTTTGGCTGGGGTTTGCTTAGGAAGAAACTAGGCAGGGCCTCTCTAAAAATCTCAATGTTTATGAATAGTGTTGAATATTTCTTTCATTATTTGAAGCAATAAAGAAGACATCAACTTTCTAAGAGAAATGGGGACCTTTTCTAATAACTCCTGATCCTTGTCTTCCCTTGAAATAGCTGTTAGAGCTGAGTCTGTGGTTTTAAACCATCCTAAACTGACTTTCTTTGCTTATACCTGTATGGTGTGCACTCATATCCCTATGAATGTGTAGTTAGTGTCCTGAATGGAACCAAATATGGTAGAAAAACAAGTTTTTAATATGTGTTGCTTATGTAGAGAATTTAGACATCATCAGGAATTTTTTTAGGTGTGTGCTACTGCCAAGAAACAGTGAATAGTGAAGCCAACCATTTCCTGAAAATGCAAGTACCTTGGAAGAAGCTTTCTGGGACGGTCTTTCAGGGCCTTAGAGAGAGAAAATGGAAAGGTTCAGTTCAGAGATTTGTGTTGCCCCTGGCCCAGTGATTCAGGCTGTCAGCTGAGGTGGGGAAACTTGCATTTATTGTAGTGTTCTGTCTGATGACAGCAGGAAATAACCAGCAACTTCCCAAAACGTGGTCACCTCTCTGCTGAGCTGAAGACTCTGCCCCCTGATGGAGCCCTCTGACAATGAGGGTTTCAGAACAACCATTAGCTCTAAAATGGTGACTTTTAGTATCTTGAGGCTAATAATTCTGAGCCATGTTTAATGTGAATTAGCCCTAAGCACCACCTGCCCCTCGGTCCTGTGATCAGCAGGGTCCATGCTGAAGTCTTTTCAACTCACCATGAAGTCAGAGCCCCTTCGGCAGGGCAGACTGAAGAGCAGCTCCCAGAAAAATCTCCTAGGAGACTTTCCAAATATAAGAGTATGCAATCCCTTTTTTTCTACTTCTGTGAAATTAGTGAGTTGAAAACAGATGTTCTACCTTGCTGAATCCTGCCGTAGTACAGTTCTCTTTTGTCTTAACTGGGAATTTCTCATTTTGTTGTGGGATTTACATGCAGAAGAAAATTCAGAAGGGGAAAGAAATAGGGACTAAAATATTTGGGCTGGGAGTAGAATTCTCCTTTGTGTTTCTATTTTGGCAGTTCACTTGCACTTCTGCATGGCTGGCAATTTTGTAACAAGTCAGGTGTGTGAGAATTTGTTGTCTCCTAGGTCTAAATATATGGACTCTTCGTGTCCTGAATGCAAACTTCCTGGGCATTTGATCCTTTTTGTTGATTTTCTTCCACCCTTTTGATATAAGGAAATCTAGATGCCTGCCTAGGGAGAGACAGAGTGCACAAAATCCATGATGTGCTCAAATTGTTCAGGACCTCACTGACAGCACCTGTGGAGCCCTTAACTTTTTGTCTGTGCTTTGTTGAGATCAGGATGCATAACTCAAGTTTAAGACAGTGTCAGACCAGTTATAGACACTGCAATAACTAACCCTGAAGTCCATTTATGGATTTATTGCTAAGACGGTTAGGACTCTTGGAAAATGCCACTGCATCCTTCAAATCCATCTAAAATTACATTCCCATGACATTTCATAGATCTGGTAACATTTACAGTGTTATAAATCATAAAGAACATTACCTTTGCAAGTATGGAATCTTCCAGAATTGTTTTATATTACAGACAGAGAGAAAGAGATTTTGCTTTTTAAAAACCAATATATTTTGGGCCATGCATTTTCTAGCTTTACTTCTAATGAATCTTCCTAATAATTATTTCAGCTTTGGAGCATTCCACTATGTTTACCGGTAACTTAGAAGTGTCTATTCACAATAAGTGGAGTCTATAATTTGAGTCCTCTTCCACACTGAATACCTTCATATGTTAAATAAATGCTGCACAAACGTGGAATCCATGGGCATCACTTTTTCCTTTGGCAGAGCAGTTGTCAGACCTCCATCATTTATTTGGCATACAAGAGCACAAGCCAAAAGGGGACACTGTTGAAAACCAGCTGGTGGTCTCAGCCTCAGGGTTGGAGAAATGATCACATCTGCCTACAGCATTGTGTTTGCCCGTAGTCACTTCAGAAGATACAGAGCCACCTTTCTTTTCATTCTCTGAGGAACTAAATACTGGTTAAAGATCTAATAATAATTACTGGAAGGCCACAGAGATTGCCATCTGCAATTTAATGTTCCAAAATTAATGTACTTGAAAATCCCAGTCAGGAGGGGTATTTTGGTTTTCATCTCATTTTCCTCCTCCTAACACTGAAACCTCCTTGATGTTGGCATATTTTGTTTGACTGCCTGTCTAATGGTTCCTGTCAATAACTGGGTGGGGGACACCAGATAATGAAGAGATGCAATTGTAAAGCAATCTGCAAAGTAAACTATGCAGTGAGATTTCTGTGTGAATGATTTTATAGTTATATTACTCCAGAGCTAATGCTTTAGCAGTTGCCTTGTTTTCTCAGTATTTGAGTGTCCCATTGCTGTTAATAATACAAGCAGAAAAATCCTGTAAATATGCAGAATTGTAGCATTTGAACTCAAAAGGACTAATGAACTGCCAAGCCAAACATTGCAGATGGATTGACAGGGTGCAATTGTTTTACACACTTTTGGGTGGAGATCTCTAACCAGCAGAAGCCGCATAAAAGCTCTAAACTCTGCTTGCACGTCCACATTTGGTTATGTAAGCAAAGAGCAGTTATCCGATAATTCAAAACTAGTAATTTCTCATATTTTCTCTCCTTTCCTCTGTTTAGTTGCTTACTTGACTTTATTTAAAACATGGATTTTTGAAATCCCAGAGGGAGACACTGTTGTTTGTAAGTGCATAATAAAAAAGCGATTCTTTTTTTTGAAGAAAAGAATTGGCAGTCAAAAGCAGAGGCAGAGGAGTACACTGTGTCTTAATGAAATTTCCTTTTCTTTTTAACACAATGGATTTGAAACTAATCAGCTTCGTAACTTCAGTGAGAACTTTTGTGGTTTTTTTTGTTTGTGTTGTTTTTTTTTTTTTTTTTTTCATAAAATAGAGACCATGTTTAGGGGAACAACAGCAGGGAGGTGACAAACCATCTGGATTTTAGGGTCAAGAATTACTTCTGCTTCTTCGCACATCAGAGACAACAGCTTTGCTGTGTCTTGAATCCCAGCAAGAGTGGAGCAAGCTTTAAATGGAGATCTCGTAGAAAGACTGTGGAATGAAGAAAGGAAAGCTTTTGTGTCAAGCAGAAAATAGGATCAGACTGGAGGAGTTTATGGAGTAGGAGAGAACTGAGATCCTTGTGCACGTGGGAGAAGGACTCCCAGCTGCAGATCCAGAGGATGGCAGCTGGTTGTCCCTGTGGCAGAAGCACAGCTGACAAAACCTGTAGAGGAACTGGAGAATGAAAAGAAATAGATGTAACTCAACGTGACAATATCAAGTCCATGTAATTTCCTTTCCTTACCACAGGACATGCCAGCATTTGCCTCAAACCCAGATTTATTTGATAAAATGTAGGATTTTCAGGATTCAGCCGCCCTCGTGGCACCACCCACATCCTGAATTCCTGAGCAGTAAAATTCTGAAGATCAGCTCTGCAGTTCATTGCCTGAGCCCTGCACAGCTGCATGTCAAACACACTGTGCAGACAGCTTATGTATGAGCAGTAAATCTGGTGCATTCTCGAAGGAATTGTTCCACTGCCATGTGTTCACACCTATCTATCAAAAAAAAAAATCATTAATAATCCATGGATTGAGGTCATTCAAGAGAGATCCCAAGGCAGAGGAGAGGACTAGTAATGGATTTGGTAGCCAGAGTCTGAAGGAGAGGGCAATGTATAAAGAAAAGTAGTCAGAGTTCAACTCTCTGTTTAACTTTCAGTAATTATTAATGGGGAAGGAGAGGGGGACAGTAATGACAAATTTTTGGGGGGATTTTTTTGGTTTTGTTGGTTTTTTTGGTTGTTTTCTCATTGTGCATTTTTTTATCTATCTATCTATCTATCTATCTATCTATCTATCTATCTATCTATATCTATATGTATATGTATATGTATATGTATATGTATATGTATATCTATATCTATCTATATCTATATCTATCTATATCTATATCTATATCTGTATCATCTATATCATCTATATCTCTCTATATGTATCTATATGTACATATCTATATGTATATCTTTATTAAGATAAATGCAACAAGTAGGCTTTCTGTGTTGAGTGAGGTATTTACAAATCTAACATGACAATGCAGCATTGAAAAATACAGTCCTAGTTTGAGAGAAAGGGCAGATTTGGAGAAGTGGAGACACAGGAAGAATGCAGGGATTAGGTTATAAAGGATGGGACAGAGGCTTGGAAGTGGGGATGCCACACGTGGAGAAACTCACATGTGGAGCAGCGGAAGCATGAGAATGACATGAGAAAAAGGTGAGAAATCAAAGACTGTAGCAATTTAAAAGACATTATTATTTCCTTCCCTGTAATGCTTAGACCTGGACTAATAACAGCAGACTTTAAAGATTTCAATTATTCTTACAATTCTTTCTTGGCTTTAAACTTATGTGCTTTACCATTCCTCCCTAATTCAGTCCTAATTCCTAAAATGAGTCCTAATTTTTCTTCATGCAGCTCGAATACAGGAGATTTTCTCTACAGCTCTCCCTCCAGAATGTGAGATTTGATCTGCTCCTATGAAAAAAATGGTCCTAAGACATTTCTAAAATGAGAAGGTGTTAAACTCTCAAATTGGGAGGAAAAATAGGAACTTTTTGACATGGCAGGTTGATTCTGGTTAGGTTATACCACGACCAAAATTTTTCTTATCCTGTCTCAAATAAAATTTTTTATTTAAGGTCATTCACAATTTTGCAGAGAGTTGCCAGAACTAGATTGTCCCATCAGTAAATGACTGCTTTGTCTGACACATGCTCTAGTGTGGGAGAAAATATATCTGCCAATAAAGCTGTTTGGATTTAAACAAAAGACCATACTTACATACTTTTTAGATATCCTTTTTTTTTGTCTGGATCTAAATTCTGAGAAAACACAGTTCAGTTTCTGCTCTGATGTCAATCAGTCCTCTGTGATTGATTTTTCAAACCACTTCTTGAACTCTCCAGTCATGGAGCATCTTATCCCCATTTATTCTGGTGCTTTTCTTTATACTACAATTCAGAAACTTCTGTGCAACAACACTGGGCCAATACTTTCCAGCCCATTTGCTGCAGACATGGAAGAAAAACTGTTCTCTATTTTAATCCTGCTTCTTAAATACTTGAAAATTTTTATCATATCTTTACACCTCTCTCAATCTTGGACGTTTTTTCAGATTGAAATTATCCTCGGCAACATTTGCCTGAAAACGGGCTTTCTGTAAGTGCTGCAGAATTGGAACTGCAACTCCCTCATCTGCCATGACTGCTGAGAAGAGTTTCCATGCTGGAGTTCTGCACTTCTGCAACTACAACGTTAAATTCAATTCAGAGAGTTAGCTTGGATATAAATAAATCACGATTGCAGCTTAAATTCTGTATCTTTTCAACTGGAAAAGTCTTAGTGGTCTCATCTGGTTGATGGAAACAGGTTGGATTACAAGGCAATTCTCCCACTTTCCTGGAAACATGTTGTCCTCGATTAAATAATGAATTGTATTATCAAATGTTTTCAGCCTAATAGCTTTGATTGTATTGCCTAATAGCTAATTCCTTGTATCCACTTCAAAAACCTTTTAAAAAATGAACTCTTAGATCAAAATTACTTTGTGGTCTTCAAATAAATTATATTTTCATGATGATATGCACCTGGTGGGTCTCTGTGACCCGTGTGCAGAAGACATGAGGAATAAAGGGGTTTGAAAGTGCAAACAAATTCAAGATGGAACTTTAATGTTAGTTTAAAGCTCGTACTAATAATTGAATTTAATGGACGTGACATACCTGTGTTATAAAGAGCTATGAAGTACTAACCAATCAGTAGAAATTCCTGGAATCAGTGACAAGGCTTGGTGTAGAGCAAATTTTTTTTTCTAGCTAGCAGAATTGGACTGTAACTTGTCTTAAATGATTAGACCTGCTCATGGACTATGCTTTTTTACCCTTTAAGAAATTGTAGTGTCCTTGTGTTCTGTATTAACTTTCCCCCTAATTCAAAATATAAGTAAACCCTACAATCCGACCATTTAAAATAGATAATTGTATTCTGAAATGGAAGTTTTCAGAAAGAAACCAGCACTAAAGCCATGTTCTAAATAATAATACTGAAAGAAGGTAAATATCCTTGCCACAGTACGTGCCCACAGCTTCAGCCTGAACTCTCCAGCAATAACTGCATTGGCATTCTGCAAAAGTTTAGTTTTTAAATGGATTTTTTGTATGGGGAAATTAAAGAACTCATTTCAACCCCCCTCTGAAGTTGACTGTATTACAGTATATCTTCATTTAATGGAAAATTAAATAGAAACTCAAGAAAATCCCCAGTCGTCATGAAACAAAGTCCGAAGCCATGGTTTGTTTATTTCTCAGTGCATTTTCTAGTTATTTGTTATCTGGAAATCAATGGGAAAGAGCATGTCAAATGAAAGGACACATTTCCTTTTATGACAAATCCATCTGATGAGGATCAGGAAAGGCCATCTGCCATTTCAGCTTTCAGAAATGGAATTTCTGTCAATCATTGGTGCAACACAGGGGTACTCTCCCTTCCATTAAAATATGATTTTTATGTTTCTTGTCTTGGGGTAAAGAGGATGCACTGAGGAAAGACAAGTTTGATTTGATCTTTAATAAAATGGCAAGAAACAGTGTGAAACAGGTTATTTCCTATCATATTTTCCAATATTGATTTGTCAGAGTGGTATTGATATTGTTTCTTTCATCACTTCAGAGGGGGAGGAGGAACATTTCCTGACGAATTGGTGCAGCTGAACAGCTCTATATCCTGTCAAGCTTAATATTGGTTTGGGATCATGCATTGCTGGCTGCTGGGCTCTCCTCTGGAAAAAAGAAGAGTATAAAACTTTATGTCTGGGATAAATTTAAAAATTGTGTTTAGTATCTGTACTCAAATTCACATTTTATTCTGGTAAATATAACATTGAGTGAGTTTCTAAAGGCAAGTGAAGAAAATGCAGTTTCAAAGAAGCAACATAAGAAATTTCTCTTTCCTGATTTGATTTCTTTTTTTCTCATATTTTCCTGTGGGGAAATGAAAATATGCTAGTATATTTTAATTAACTCTGAAACATACTAGTGCCAAAGTAATTAAATGCATTACTGACCACTCATTTCTCCCACTGTACATAGTCATGAAATGAAAAAAACCTTGTTGCTTAGGAAAAAAAAATATCTAGGTCAGAAGGTTTCTTAGTGTTTCATATATACAGATATTCATAAAATATATGAAATTATAGAAATTATTTCTATAATTTCATGATCCTGTTTAGTGGTAGTAAAAATGTGTGAATACCTTAGTACAAAACTTTCATTCAATATTTAGGAATTTAAAAAAAAAATCATTGAAGTACATAATGGGTTTTAATGTAATGTGAAGGAGTTTAGTTGACTAGGTCTATGATAAAGTTTTGACAACCATAGGGATTATCATTTTCAGGAAGGGTACATAGTTCAGATTCTTCAAATGGGAAACTTGATGAATTTTGTTTAATGTTCTGATTGTCACAGTTTCCCTATAAAGCACATAACCATAGTGAACCCATCTGGATTGTCCACAAACAGAACAAAGATTCAAAGCTGAAATAATTGTGAAATTTAAGTCTGGACTCCTGGAAGTGCCTAAAGAGACTTTCTCAGCTATCCAGGGATTTCCAAGCCTCATCCATCTGGAACAGAAACCCTCCTACAACCAGCTTTCTGCCTGCCTCAGTGGAGTGACAGGGCAGAGAAAAAACACTTTCCATAAGGAAAAACTTAGGACAACCTGGTAAATACCTTGTGTGCCTACATAAGAGACAATTAGGGAAGAGCTGATCAGTGAAAGGACAGATGGTGACACAGATTTCCATGGGAAGCTGAAGGAAAAGGCATGAGGAACGCCAAGTCTGTGCAAGTAAATTAAATATACCTTGGGAAACATTCTGGTTCTAAGGGGAAAAGTTGTGGAATTGCTCACATCATGACTAGCAAATTGTTTTAGTCTTCAAAGTGGGCAATATTTCCTTTCCTTCCTATAGTTTTCAGCCCTACACAGGTCCTATGGTATTGTTTAATTGAATTTTTGTTGTTCCTGTAACCGTAAAGGGGAAGAGAGGGAAAATGGGTGTGTACAAGCATGACAAACATGTGCATGTGCATGTACGAACATGACATTTTAATTATAGATGTCAATGGACTTTCTGGAATTCAGACATTTTATGTATTTTTTAACATTATGAAGGTAGGTGATGTCATTAAAGAATGCTTATTATGTTGTCACTGTCTTATGGGCTTCAATGCATTTACTTGGACTGTCAAACTTGAATGATCCATTTCAGTAATATAATTCAATAATAGCCTTAAAGCAGCAATTGCTTGTGTAGTAAATTATGGAGTCTTTAGAAATTACTAATTAATAATTTTGCTCTTTTTGCTTTCTACTGTCTTCTTTTCACAGGCTAGAGATGCTCAAAGGTAGAAGAGAATAAATTTCTCCTTTTAGCACTTTATCCTGCATTTTAGACAGGATTTGGCACTTTGAGAAACTTATTTCTGGAAAGTATCCTTAGACACACATCTGTTCTTCTAAAGTTGTATTTTGCACAGGCATAGAAACTTTCAGGTAAGGACAAAATTCCTTTATTGCCTGAATAAAAGAAACCTAGTTCCCTTGCTAGTCTTAATTAAAGCAAAGGAGATATCATGATATAACTTCCTCTTAGAAGTTAATTTTCACACCTTTCCAATAGTGTAATTAAATACCTATCTTTTTAAATTCATGACTTAAAAATAAAGTCATCAGATCGGTTTCTTAATAATCTGGTGTTCCTTGAGTCTCAGGCTGATATTTATCACATAATTCTTATAGCTTTGATTTCACTGAATGAAATGTTTTTAGTGATTTGACACTCCTAGACTGTAAAGAAGATGAAAAATATGAGTAAAATAAATGATTATAGCTTTTTACTAATTAAATTTGCACAGTTCATCTTATCACTTTATAGACTGCATAGTATTTCTCTATATATCTGTACATATATAGATATATATATATACATTTACATGCATATATAAATAAATATAAAATAATGTAATTTCCTCACAAAAATTGATTGTATCTTATCCCCAAAAGGCTGAAAAATGACTAAACTACCCTTAAGTCAGAGAGATTAGGGTTTCTTTTCTTATTCTTATTTTGGCAAATTGGAAATTAACATATTTAGGGTGAATGCTTTCTTTCCTCCTGTATTTTTTTAGATTCTCTTGATTCTTAGCAAGTTGGAATAAGATCAGAATAGCCATACTTTATTTGCTTACTTATTTCTAAAATTGAGAAGATAATTTTTAAAAGAGTAGACTAAGATTATTCTGCTCCCCTGTTTCTCACATTTGATTATTTCAAATTCTATACTCTATAAAATAGTTACAAACTGTCACTAGTCTGTTCAATATCTGTAAGTAGCTGTCAGCACTTGTTCATAAAACCTGAATTTGTGTTGGCAGTCTTTAATTAGATTCCATGCATGCTGTTGAAGTAAATTTCCGTGTGTAGTTTTCAAGTTGAACCAGCACTCAGCCCTTTGGAGAAGCCCTCTCACAGCAGAGATCATCTACTTTCATCAGCTCACTAGGCAAATATAACTGCTGGAATCAAATTTCTGCTGAGGCTGCGATCCTTACAGAATCTGGAATTCAATCCCATGAATATCACCTAATATAAAATCAAATATTTGCCAGTTTTGTCTCTTGTAAAGTAAGAAATGCAGCTGCTGGATGTTCATATGAAATGAACAAGCACATGTAAGAAAACAACTGACATGAATTAACATGTTCATTTGTGCAAAGGTTGAAGAAATTGTAAGGTATTCACCCAGCCTTTTTTTTTTCCACTGAATATTAATTATGCTTTAAAAAATATTTTAGAGTAAAACATCCTGTCTTCTCTGGGTAAGGCTGTATCTTAAATGGATTCCCAAAGTCAGGGGCCAGAAGAGATCATTGAATTGTATATTTACAATTTAAGGGGAGGGGA
>JANPWX010019930.1:156168-219989 GCA_024734555.1 Trochalopteron elliotii
GGAGAGGAGAGGAGAGGAGAGGAGAGGAGAGGAGAGGAGAGGAGAGAAGAGAAGAGAAGAGAAGAGAAGAGAAGAGAAGAGAAGAGAAGAGAAGAGAAGAGAGAGAAGAGAAGAGAAGAGAAGAGAAGAGAAGAGAAGAGAAGAGAAGAGAAGAGAAGAGAAGAGAAGAGAAGAGAAGAGAAGAGAAGAGAAGAGAAGAGAAGAAGAGTTCCCAAACCTCCAAATAAAAATCCCAAAACAAAACCTAAGCTAAATTTATTGCCTGTGTGTGGTACTATTTCTCTGTGAGCAATGAAATAGAAAGGAATGTGATCCTCCAGTGCAAACAGCATATTTACACCTGATGTCTGACTCAGGAACTTTGAGCATCAGCACAGCATCTGAGACCTGACTTGAAAGACATACAAACTATAATTTCCTGTACTAGAAAATTAGGTATGCCACCTGTATGTGGCTATTCAAACACTTTAGTGGGTTTACTAAGATGTTATTTAAAGCCTGAAGATATTTATTTGTCTTGATGTGAACTTCATCTCCTTTTAAGGAATATGTGCCTCCTGTATGATTTATATCAGGATTCTGCTACCTTTGTCAGAATAATGCTTCACCTTCCTCATTTTTTCCATCATATCAAGCAGCCACAGAATCAAAAAGAATCTTCTCTATTGCAGCATTTATGTTAGAGAACATTTGTTTGTTTTCCTGAAAAGCAATATGCAGATTTCAGTCTACTTTTAAAAATTCTAAGGTCAACTACAAGCAAGCTAGATATAAAATACCAAAATATCTTCCTGTAAAAAAAACCCAAAACCAACATGCAACCTTGCTGGGAGAAAGAAGGATTCAGATTCAGGAAGGAAATCTTGCAGTAAAAATTGATTTCTTTTAGCAGGTGTCACCCTGGACCTCTATGAAATATGGTGGTGAATATGTAGGAACTAATTTACACATTGTAAATGAGATTGAAGGAAGCATTTTCTCATAAAGGTAACCATAATTCCCCACAGTTGCTAGAGAATAAACCTAACAGATTCTTTCTGTAGATTCTTAGTCTTGCTGCTTGCTCAGAAAATCACAAGTTTCAGCTTGATACACTTTTCTTCTTAAAATGAAATTACAGAAAATTGACATTATTTCAGACCACAATTTAATAATTGCCATAATAAAGATACAATTTTGGTTGCCAGAGGATGTTTATTGATCTCTTGTGATAAACTCCAATCTACTCCTTTTCTGCACATCTTTAATGCTCAAAATATCCGTACATGATAGTATCAAAGCACATCTCTTTGTTAATGAGTTTCCAGTTAAGAGTAAATTTGCAGATTTAACTGAAATCTTGTTAGATTGTAAGGAAAGAATAAATGTGTTACCACAGGAAGCAAAAGTGCAAATCCTCTCAGCCTCCTGCAAGGAACCCCAACACACCAGGTATCTGATATAGTGAGCAAATTGACCATTAAACAGTTGCCCCAATTATTCCTCTATGGCTCTAATAATCACAGAAAAGTTATTAACCTCCACTGATTTTTCAAGAAGTGCACATAGTTCTAATTAAACAAATATTTCATTTTCCGAGTTCTTGTCAAGAGAAGACACAGTTCACAACAATCATTGGGTTTAATGATCTCATCCATGATTCCTGCACTAAGCAGCAGTAACAATTAAATAATTTCTACTTTTTTTGTTCCTTTTATTGTACACTGTTTTCTAAAACATAAAAAATGGACACCCCAACTGTGCAGCATGGTGTTGAGCAGGAGAAGATTATCTTTGTTTAGCTTCTCTACAGTAGGTTCCCATGTATGCTAATTTTTTTAAAGATTTCAGAAGTTCTTGAAAGTTAGAGAAACCTCTTGCCTTCCTCCCAAAATGATTTTCTTAAGCACTTGCATCCTCTGAATAATATTTGAAATCTTAGGGAAAATTTTACTTAAATATTTACAATAATTCAGCTTTGAGCAGAATAGAATTTGTTTTTTATTAGTATTTCTTTTATTCCAAAGTGTTATTTCTGTCTTCTTTCTCCTTTTTTTTCCTCAATTTATTTATGATTAAAATGATCACATTGTTAACACATGCCTTACTTGTATTCCTGAGAACTGTTTAAACCTATATAAATCTGCTTGATTTGAATTGAATTAAATTGATTTAAATACAGGCTGTGGTAAAACACTCCATTGCAATGGTGCTCTTTCAGGTATCTTGAAAAGCCATTTAGTAAACATAATATGTATGCTAATGAGAAATTAAGGATAACAGAAAGAAGGAATTCCATGGAAGAGTTACCTAGAACATGGCAGCTCACACTGTACACACTTTGATATTTATCTCATTACCCCCCTAGAAAGGTTTGAATGACCTTGATTGTTCGT
Source organism: Trochalopteron elliotii (assembly GCA_024734555.1). Classification (NCBI taxonomy): domain Eukaryota; kingdom Metazoa; phylum Chordata; class Aves; order Passeriformes; family Leiothrichidae; genus Trochalopteron; species Trochalopteron elliotii. The sequence continues at coordinate 158,544 of JANPWX010019930.1, forward strand.
TAGCAAGAAAAATAAACACATAGTATTTTGCTATATTGTACTGCTCCTGGTTGAAAATACCACTTAATGTTAAATTTCAATAGTATAAACTTGGTAATGGGATAATGCTTGCTGAGAAAGGTTCTGCCAACTGATTTCAATAGCTAATAAGAATTAAATTTTAATGTGCTAATTAATGCGGCAAAGAGCAACTTAGCAAGTAAATAGGCAAAGTAGAGAAAATGTGGAGTTTTTGTGTTGTGGAGAATCTCTTACATGATGTTTCTGAATACCAGCCCTCATGCTTCTGCTAGCTGGCTCAGCAGAACAACATTAATAAAGGAATAAACAAAAGAAACTTCAGAATAAATCCAAAAATGAATCTGAAAAAATTACCAAATGCAGAAAGATTTTTCCAGTCCGTAGATCATAAGATTGTTTTCTTATGATTTTTGTGTGGCCTATTTTTGTTTAACCTCACTGAGCTAAATGCACCTGTTTGCTTTTTATTCTATAAACATTCTGATTTACAATAGATACAGGAAGCTGTTTTTGTCCAATAATATCTTTGACTAAATATGTTCCTCCCGAGGGAAAAGTCCTGGTAGACACTGATGTTCACCCTGGTTGTGTCTGAGAAGACACTCTGCAAGAGGAAAATGTTCAGCATTGGGTAACATCATACTCAGAGCTTCCTCAGAGTAAGTAAAGAGCAAGTACAGAAACACTGCTTCAACAAAGCCTACAGCTAAATTTGAGCAGAATTTCATCACTTCTAGGTCTTATCTGTTACAAATAATTTGTTACTTTCTTTACGATTCAGTAAATATAGAAAAAAACCCAAAAAAGTTTTAAGCTTTCAGTCATCAAAATCTCCCTTTGATTATTTATATTTGAAGAAAGCATTCTGAATCTTAAAAATTGCTTTATGATGGCTAGGTCTCAGAAAAAAAAAACGTATATAGGAGACACAGAGGTGCAATAGCTTACACACCTAATGTTGTGCTGTCAAGTAAATATTATCAAGAACAGCCCTTTTAGCAATTTAGAGGGGGATGAAATGCTTCAAAGGCAGGCTAATGGCTGGCAGTCCGGGTGCAATATTAGTCAGAATATGAAACTGCAGCAGCTGTCACGGTGCTACTTACCAGCATGGAAGCAGGGCAAGTTCCTCTCAGTAACCTGGGGAGCTAATAATGTCCCTTTCCCATCTCCCTGCCCTCACTGGCCCCAAGTCCTGCAGGTGACAGCGTGTGTGAATATAAAAACCCTAAAATTCAGGTTCAGAATTCATTCCACCTATCTTCAGAGAGGACATGCATTTGATAAACTACTACAGGAAGTGTTTGGATTTTTGTTTATCTTGGTTTCTTTTTACTTTTGTCCCCACCTTAGCACTTTTACCTGTGCCAGGGCTGTATATTCTTGTCGATTGATTATCTCCAAGACACAGCAGCACATCTGTTCAGTTCTTCTCATAATTTCAGCTCAAGTGAGCAAGGAGAGGACTTTAATTCCGGCAGTAATCTAGTTTTAATTGAGAATGGCTGAATTCTTGCAAGGTTTGTTTTTTATCCCCTCTTATGATCCTCATGCTCTATTCTTACTCTCACATGTAAAGATTTATGAGGGCTTTGGTGTCTGCCTGGGTCCACCACGCTCCATCACCTGTTGAAGGCAGTGCTGTCTGATAGGGGATGATGTATGTTTGTGTTGAAAACCCAGCAGCTGCACTCGGACAGATAAAAAAAGGCAGAGAAGAGGAAGTTTTACCTAAGAATCAATATGGAAATTCAAGGGGAAACTTATTACTGCTTTTGTGTCCCTAATAGCTCCCTTACTTTGTCTTTTCTTTAACTCTTGAGAAACTCTACTGTGAGGTGTTAGCAGCGATGCATATCTCTGACTTTATTGAGTCTATGAGAATCTTGAATATTTCCCTTCCCCTTTACCCACTGTATTTGGGAGCTCTTGTTCAACTGCTTGGTGTACAAAGGAGCTGTTTTTCTCCATCAATGAGCAATTTTCCAAACTGTATTCAGGAGTTTTCTCACAGTAAGTTTCATTTGCTCTGGGTCAGTTACGGTTCTGAAGTGACAAAACCAATGATAAGTTAATAAAATGTTTCTGCAGCTAAGCCCTGGTTACCCAGCAGATTGTGTGAGGTGTGAGGCAGGTATGACTTGGATGCAGGAGGGCTTGAGTACAAACCTCACTAACTGGTTTTGAGAGAAACATTGGTATTAATAATTTATAATACTGTTAATAAGTGCTGATTTATTTGCTTATTTTTGTAGACTTAGGCATGGACTGAAAACTCACAGCGTGCAAGGGGTCTGTAAAACATGATATTAGGAAGTTTTTAAGAGAACTGTCTGAACGAATTTTCATCCCATTCGAGGACAAGAACTGGCAAATACCTGCAAAGTGGGTGTTTGTGGGTGGAGACCCACAAACAATCAATGAGGCAGCATTTGTGAGACTTAGAGATGATGATCTTACAAAATTCACCACTCTCTATTTAAACACACTTTAAAAAAGGGAGAGTTTTAGTCTAAAGGAGCTTGGTATTTCTGGAGTACATGAGAAAAGACTTGGGAGGAAGGAGAAGAGATTTTAGAACAATCTGTCTCACTTGGGCATTGAAATTTGTTATTGAGAGTAGGTTTCAGGCCCTAATCAATATCTCAGGAAAAAAAAAAAGCAGTAAGGAACCTTGAATATGAGAGCAGGTAAAAATATATTAGTTTAGACATGGAGAGCAGGTTCGCCAGTAGAAACTGAACTGAGAAATAAAAGTGAAATTCCAAACAGCAGTAGAGGATATTCAATCAACTTAAAAGCAAAAGGAAATGAGATGGTAATTGAAATGGAACAGGAATTATCTGCTTGATAGAGTCTATTTGGATTTCCAAAAAGACTTTGCACAGAGCCCCTGATCAAAGACTTTAGAAAAACTAAGAAGCCGTGGTGTAAAAAAGAAGGTCCATGAACAGATGGGTAAATGCTAAAAAGGTAAGAAAAAAAGTGCAGGGAGAAATAACCAGTTCTTTCAGCAGAGAAAGCTCATTTGAGTTCTACAGAGCCCTGTACTGAAAGCTTTTTATACTTTTACTAAATTACCTGCAAAAGGAGAGGAGCAGTGAAGAAACAAAATTTTGTGATGGTACAAAGTTAGCTGGAAATGTGAAGACAGGGCAGAGGATGAAACATTATAGGAAAACCTTATAAAACAGTGTGACTGGTAATAAAATGTCTGGTAATTCCATGCACATAAAGTACTGTGAATGGTGACAAAGACACCTAATTTCATGTACAAAGAGAGAGTTGTTGCTGTTTGGTAGCAATATTTTGGGATTATGACAGATAGCTCCATGAATGCTAAAGCAATGATAAGGGGAAGAACAAATCTAGTGGTAAGACTTATTAGGAGAGGAATAGAAAACAAACCAGCATCACTTGGTGTTACAGAAATGCAATGAGCCTACAAATCCAACACACATTGACCTGGAGCACATAGAAGAACCTGGGAAGTTTTTATAGCTGGTGATGAGAATGATTAAATGTTCATTTTCAGGCAATGGCTGAATAGCCTAGGGCTCTCCAATCTGTAAAATTACCAAATGCAGAGAGATTTGTTCAGTCCATAAAAGTTTGTGTGGTGCTGAGAAAGTTGTGTATGATTTTACCATTTTGTGCACTCCAGGTGCTGACCCATCTGACCCAGTGTGCTTCCAACAGGAAACAGTAGGAGAAAATTAGGGAAGGCCATAAGAATAAGACAAACATAATGAGGTTAATTTTGCAGTCACCAGACCTGTGGCTGCACATCTGGAGCCAGAGACGACATCTGTGCATTCAAAGCACTGTAGGAGAGAAGCAAGGGTAGAAGAAAGTGAGGAAACAAACACTTTCTCACTTGAATTGTTTTAAAGAATCAGATGAACAAATCCCTTTGTTCCCATAGATTCCGTGTTTTTTTTGTTTTTTGGTTTTTTTTTTGGAAATGTGCAAAATTTAGTAAAATTAAAATACTGAACCTTCAGCATGCAAAATTGGGTTCAGAGTAATGAGAACATTACTGCATAGACCAGAGGAGAATTCATTCTATGGCAGGGATGTGAAGGAGAAAAAACTCCTTGCTCAACTTTGGCTGATTTTGGGGATATCCTTCAGGGCCTTCAAATTGTTTGGTTCTTTGGGGCACATGTGAAGGTTGCTTTAAGCAAAAATATTTCTATGGAATGACAGCCTTTGTTTTTTGTAGCCAATACAACAGATCTTTCCTCCTTTCTGACCCTCACTTTGACCCAGACTTAATCAAGATGCACTTCGGTGAATATTGGTTTACTACATCAACAAACACAATAAACGCAAAAAATCCTGAATGTATTGGGTGACTCCTTAGAAGTTTTTTTTAAATAACTTTATGAATGATGTTCTGAGGAAACCAGTGTTCTGAATTGTCAATAAACTGTCAAAACCTGAGTGAGCACTACTAAATTTATCTTCAGAAAAATAAAAATTCACCACAGCTTTTCCACAAAGACCTTACCTACACGTACTTGAAAATAAGCATATTTAATTTATTTAATGCATTATAATTTTATAATGAACCTAAAGTGTGGCAGCAAGCTGAATGGGTCCAGTTATACATGTGCAATTCATATAAGTAACAACATATATCCATTCAACATAGAAGCACAAATCTCACAATCCCAAACACCTTTATTTTAGAAATGCATCCTTTTAATATTATTTTGAGCAAATAAAACTTCATTTCAAATGGTGGAACATGCATGTATTGTAAAAATATGAGGTGAGATCTTAACTATTCGTAATGTTTTTCACATGCAAAAAGACCTGAAAGACAAATAGCTGGGGGATATAAACAGAGAGGCTAATTTCAAATTAGAAAAAAAGTTAAAATAAATGAAGAAGCTAAAAAGGAAGGAAGGAAGGAAGGAAGGAAGGAAGGAAGGAAGGAAGAGGAGAACCAGGAGGAGGAGGAGGAGGACGATGACAAGGAGGATGAGTACCAGGACCAGGAGAAGGAGGAGGCGGAGAAGGAGGAGGAGGACCAGGAGGAGGACCAGGAGAAGGTGGAGGAGGTGGAGGAGGACCAGAAGGAGGACAAAAAGGAGGACCAGGAGGAAGAGGACCAGGAGGAGGACTAAGAGGAGGAGGAGGAGGACAAGGAGGTGGAGGAGAATGACCAGGAGGCAGAGGAGGATGAGGAGGATAAGGAAGATGAGGAGGATGAGGACCAGGAGGAGGAGCAGGAGGAGGAGGAGAATAAGGATGACAAGGAGGAGGATGACGATGAGGAGGTCCTGGTCCTGGTCCTGGTCCTGGTCCTGGTCCTGGTCCTGGTCCTGGTCCTGGTCCTGGTCCTTGTCCTCGTCCTCCTCCTCCTGGTCCTCCTCCTCCTTCTTCTCCTCCTCCTCCTACTCTGCCACCTCCTCCTCCTCCTCCTGGTCCTCCTCTTGGTCCTCCTCCTGGTCCTCCTCCTCCTGGTGCTTGTCCTCGTCCTCCTCCTCCTTGTCCTTATTGTCCTCGTCCACATCCTCTTCATCGTCTGCATCCTTATTGTCATCCTCCTTGTCTTCCTCATCCTCATCCTCATCCTCATCCTCATCCTCATCCTCATCCTCATCCTCATCCTCATCTTCATCCTCCTCCTCCTCCTCGTCATTGTTGTTTTCATTGTCCTCCTCCTTGTCCTCGTTGTTTTCATCATTCTCCTCCTCCTCCTTGTCCTCCTCGTCCTCCTCCTTCTTTTCCTTCATCCCCTCCTTGTCGCCCTCGTCCTCCTCATCCTCGTTCTCCTCCTCCTCATCCTTGTCCTCATCCTTGTCCTCGTCCTCATCCTTGTCCTAGTCCTCATCCTTGTCCTCGTCTTCGTCATTCTCGTCCTCATCATCGTCCTCATCCTCCTCGTCTTCCTCCTCCTGGTCCTCGTCCTCATCCTCATCATCCTCCTCGTCCTAGTCCTTGTCCTCGTTGTCCTCCTTCTTGTCCTCGTCTTCCTCCTCATCCTTGTCCTCCTCATTCTCCCCGTCCTGATCATCCTCATCATTCTCCTCATCCTCCTTGTCCTCGTCCTCCTCTTACTCATCATCCTTGTCCTTGTCCTTTTCCTCCTCCTCCTTTTTTATTCTTATTCTTTTGCTTTTTCTTTTGCCTTTTCTTTTGCTATTGCTTTCCCTTTTTCTTATGCTTTTTCTTACACTTTTTTTTGTCTTTTCATATTCTGTTCCTTATTTCTTATTCCTATTCTTACAAGGTTTTTTTATTCCTAAGCTTAAGTTTAGCCTTTTTTTTATTCCTTTCCTTATTTATTTTCTTATTCTCCTTCTATTCTTCTATTCTTCTTCTTCTTCTTCTTCTTCTTCTTCTTCTTCTTCTTCTTCTTCTTCTTCTTCTTCTTCTTCTTCTTCTTCTTCTTCATTTTTATTCTTATTCTTATCCTTATTCTTATCATTCCTATTCTTATTCTTACTGTTTACTAGTACTACTTCTTTCTCATCTACTTAACTTCTTCCTGTTTTTCCTAGTATTCCTATACTTAATCTTTTTATTTTTTGGCTTTTGGGGTGTTTTGTGTTTTTTTGGTGTAATTTCTTCTTGGTTTTGTATTTTTTCTTTACTACTACTATTTCTTAAACCCAACTTTCTTTTTTTTTCTTAGAATTCTGTGTGTCGCAGGCCAGCAGTATGGGGCTGTGTCCTGGGAGCAACGTGTCCTGTCTGTGTCCATTCCTGATGGACAAAATGCCAAAGGATCAGCATGGCATTCTTTCTGGCTGAAAGGAAATGGCCTTAGACTCCAGAAGGTGAGGTGCTGATACAATATTGGAAACTGTTCTTCCCTGACAAGGTGGTCAGGCTTTGGAAGATGTTCCAGCAGGGAGGTGCTAGAGTCAGTGTCTCTGGAAGTGGGGAAGAACCGTGTAGATATGGCCCTTGGGGACACGGTTCAGGAGTGATCATGGTGGTGCCAAGCTGACAGTGGGACAGGGTGACTTTCAAGGTCCCTTCCCAGCTGGATGGTTGGCTGGCACACAGTGCTGAGCCCATGGCACCAAGTGTCCCCCAAGTCTGTCACTTTGGGGCTGGCCACACGGCTGCCATTTGCCCTCAGGGAGCCCCACTGGGGGTGCTCCAAAGCAGCCGGGGCTGGCTCAGCCCACAGGGACAGGTGCAGGCCGAGGCAGCCCATGTGGCTCCCTCAGGGCGCTGGGCAGGCCGCGGGCCAGCCGCCATCTCCAGGCCTGGTGCTGCTTGCAGCGGGCGCTAATCCTCCGGCTGTGCTGCCAGGCAGCAGCAGCAGCAGCAGAGCCCCCGCAGTGCCAGCAGTGCCCGCCTGAAGAGTAAACGGCTGCCCAAGAGAAGAACTGAGATGGGAACCGGCTGCCCAGGAGAAGATGCCTGTCTCACGGGGGCTTGGGCTTCCAGAGGGGAAGGCCTGGCACGGAGGCACCCCAGAAAACATGGCTGATGTATCTGGCACTCCATCCGAGCCTCCCGAGGGACAGGCATAGGGAATCTGTCTCGTGTGAAGGCTGCCAGTCTTTGCAGCCTGGCTTCTTCTTCCTTGCACAGGTCCAGGACGCTCACTTCATCCCAGTCATTGTCCTCCTGCAGCCAGGCCTTGGAAAAGGTGGTCATGACATTGGTGTGTTGCCAGCCATCCTGCACCAGCTCTCGGTCGCTGTCGTCTTCCCAGCTGGACTGCATTGAGGGTCTTCTTCTCTTAGCTTCACCTTTGGACACCTCCTGGCCAATGCACTCTTCCCAGTCCGAATGTTTCTGGTAGCTACTGGATTCTCTGAGGGACAGCCCTTGCTGGCTGTGCTCTTCCCAGTCTGACACTCCTGGGGAGCTAGCCAATTCTCCTCGGAAAAACCCTTGCTTCATGCCTTCCTCCCAGTAAGAAAGTCCGTGTTGGCTCCTGGCTTCTATCTGGGACCGCTTTTGTTTCCTGTAAGCATCCATCTCAGAGAGTGTCCAGTGGCTGGTACCTTCTCCTGGCGACAGGCGCTGCTCAGGAGATTCTTCCCAGTCTGAATGTCCTTGGCAGTTCTTGATGTCTCCTTGGGACAGCTCTTTTTCCTTGCATCCACCCCACTCGGAGACTGCTGGGGAAAGCCTGACCTCTGCTCGGGAGGACTGTAGCTCCCTGAGTTCTTCCCAGTCAGAATCCCAGCAGCTCCCAGATTCTCCTTGGCACAGGTCTTCCCCAAGGCCTCCGTCCCAGTTGGAGAGCTCTTGGGGGCTACGGGCATCCCCTGGGGTCGGCTGTGGCTCAGCACAGGCTTCCCCTGGAGTCCCTTGTTGGTATTTGTTAATTTCTCCTTGGGAGAGCTTTGGCTGTTCCTCAATGTGAAAATGCACAAAGAGAACATCCCCATCCAAGGCCCCCCTCCTCCCTCTCCTTGCCCCGACCAAGCCCCTCTCAGCCTCCTCCTGCTGCTCACGCAAGGCCTGGGCTCTCTGCGGGCCGGGCGAGGGCCTGGGGGGTTGCAGTTTGGGGTTTGCCTTGTCCTCCTCCATGTCTGACATCCTCTGGCACAGACAGGTCCCAGGACACAGCCACTCTCCTGGAACTGGCCAGCCCGGGGCCCTGCACTGTCCCGTATACACCCTCAGCCAGGATGGGGCCCTGTGATGTCCTGGCCTTGGGGGCCTGCAGGCCCTTGTGCTGAGCCACTTCCTAAAATGATCAGAAAGGGCTGTGCCCGAGGGAAAGTGCAAAGGAGAGCACATGGCAAAGCCAGTTGTGTGGGTTGGATGGAACTGCTAATGTCAGAGACGAGGGGGGAGAGAGAGAGAGAGAAAGAGAGAAAAAGAGAGAAAGAAAAGAGAGAAAGATGAGGATCTTTAGCCACTACTGGCTCTGGACAAATTAATCCTTACTGGAAGTGAAAGACAAGAAATTTTATTGTGCAGGTAATTTTAGGGAGGCCCTATAATATCCAAGGAGCATTGTGGAGAAAATATACTATTTGGAAAAACCATATCTATATCTTCTTGATACACATCAGCAGTGTTGTTTCTGTAAAATTTTTTGAAAGCTTCACTGATTTCCATTATTTCTTCTGGTGTTATTAATGAACAAGTGTAAAACCATAATTTTTTCTGACTTTTGTGTATACATCACTCAAATATATTTGTCTATTGTACCAGTAACTGTGAAGACCTTAACATGGAATATATTTCCAGTTTTGGGTGCTGGCCTCAGGAATGAGATGAAACGAACTACTGAAACTTTGGAAGGAACAAATGAAAGGCTCAGGCTCCTGAAAAATGAATTTTGAGGTAAGGTGGAGGAGAGACATAATGAATTTCATATTTGTCAGAAGGAGAAGAAAGAAATGTGTTGTTTCCTGTTCCTTGTAAGACAGGGAGCAGGAAGTGTGACTTGGAGAAGGATAGTTTAATACAGATATTCAAAAGTTTGTGAAAAACTGCAGCAGACTGATTAGAAAATGTTGTTTATGTTTCAGTTTCAAATGTCTTTAATTACACATTACACTGAGGAATAACTGAGGGGAAGTGAGTGGACTGCACAACCTCCACAACGTGCGTTCTTCTTCTTTGTCTGTCTTGCTCTTGGGTTATACTGCATTATTTCCTTCTGGTTTTTCATCTTTTGTGACAGTCAAAAGTCTCCCTGTTCCTTTGTCAAATTGCATCTTGCTCCACAGGGCAAACATGGATTGATTTAGTTAAGCTTGGTTTGAAACAGTTATTGGTTTATGCTTTTAGCTGAACTGTGTACCAAACCTCTTATCATCTAATTTTTAATTTTTTTATTTATTTTTTTTTAAAGAAGGAATTCAGACTATTCAGGTCAAGTCCTGGTCTGTTTCCACTGAACTGTTCAGTTTTGTAAGTGGAAGAGCTCTGGACTTCTGATTTTTCTTACTAAAATTTGTTGGGTTTTTTTTTGGAAGAACCAATGCCCTGAGAGACAAATATTGGATTGCAAAACAGTGCAGACAGTTAACAAATTAGATCTCTAAATCTTCAAGCATGCTTAATTTCCATTTCTAGGTAATTTAGTTTTGTGTCAGATTCTTCAAAGGAATCCTATTTGATTTTCAGCTTGGACATAGAGATTATATTTCATCTTTATACTATTACTAGCCACTCTTTATGTAAAATAAGGACAGCATTACTGATATATGAACAATGTTTCAAGGAAATGAGATTTTTTAAAAAAGTGTGATTTAGAACTTCTGATCTTTGAATATTTTTTTTTAATATTTATACATAAAAGCAAATAATTTAATAAAATAAGCCCTGGCAGGCAAAGCTTATTTCTAATAGAAATAGTCCAAAGCTGGAACTTTAAAACAGGAGGAGAATGAACATAAAAATTGTCCCTGACAATACTTCTCTTGAGCCTCCTTTTAGGCGTTCCATAATCGACTCAGTGCTGATACATCCATTTTAACAGTAACAACAAAGCTTTAGTACCAGAATGGTATTTTTATTTCTTGGCTTCCCAGTGTGGTTCAAGAAATAAAGATCCTTATCAACTTTAAGATTTGTTGGCTGAATTTTGTCAAGCTGAAAGGAATTTAACAGCCTGTTTCTGGAAAAAATGGTTGTGTCAAGGATTCCCAGGACACAGGGAAAAAAGAAACTTACTCCACATTTGTCATCCACATCCCTTCAAAGCACTGATTCTTGTTTCTCCAAAATGACATGAGAGTACAGGGAGAAGATACAGTGAATTACGTTCAGGTGATTACTGTGTTAATATCTGAACACAGAACATTATATTTTATTGCTGTTTTGTTGGATCTAACCTAAAGCTCTGAAATAGTTGCAGTAAATAATCCATTGTCTTTTTATCTCTCAAGTATTAAAAATTTATTTGGAAATGTGATATACAAATCTTTATAAACCTAATCTGTGACTGACATTATCTGGCACCCTAAAAATCATAACAAAAATGCTTATTTCCACTGAACAGATTGCCCAATCTGAATTGTTACTTACAAAGAGCATAATAAGAAACTTCCAGAAGTGTGGAACCGCTTTTTAATTTAGACAGAATTCTTTACAACCGCAAAAACTAATGTCACTTGCTGTATTGACTTTTAAAAATGCTTATTCTCTAAAATTAACCTCCTCTAAACCAACATTGGTGGTAAATAGAATGAAATTTACTCAAATCCTTAAGTTTGGCTTCAGAAAGAAATAAATTAAGAGTAAATAAGATGGGCTAGAAGAACTATTAACAGAGAAATGACATTACTGCCACCATTTCATTAAGAATTAAAATATCCTGTGAAGTAGTATCCCCTAGAGGTAGTTGGAAAACTCCCATATTTAAATCTTGCTGTAATAAAATTTCAGTTTTGCTCTAGGGTTCAAATTTCCCATTAGAAAAGCTAAATAATTTGCTTAAGGAGAATTGAACATATTTTAATCAGTGTTTATTATTCTTAGGAAAATGGTATTTAGTAAGGATGCACTTTAAGGATATACCTACCTTCTTTTGATTTCTATGAAAGTTTTGTTGGACTTACAAAGCACACTTTAAGTTCTTCAATTAACTATCAAAAAGTATAAGATAAAATGTATTTTTTTGTAAAGTTGAGACTTAGAAGAAGCAGAGGTGAGAATTGCAAATTACAATTTCCATAAGGCTTGACATCTACACAAAGAAGGGAAACTGGTGTTGAGCAAAGCAGCAGCAAATCAGACTTAGTTTAGGAAGTCTGGAACATTTCTGGAACATGGAAATTTTGGAGCAATTCTGAACCCCTTCTGTTAACATGACAAGATCAAAACAATGGCCATGAGATTATGATCTTTCCTGGGAAGAAAATTCATTTTTGTGACCCCCCCTCTTCCCTTTCTCTCTCCTTGCTCTGCACTCAGACTGGGTTATTTCTTAGCTTCCCTCTTTAGTCTAGGATTCTAATGCCTTGAATTCTCCAGAAGAATGTACTCATTAGAAAGAATAGCCCCTGCTGACACGAGGGCGTTGAATTTAAGGGAAATGCTACAAACTTGGTAGGACTTGGTAGGACCGAAATAAAGGCAATATGAAAGGGAGAAATTAAATGCCAGTTCTCATTTCCATGTGTGCCTCAAAACAAATACATGCAGCTTATGTGGGGAGGCCTATTTCCTTTATGGTAATTGTCTCCTCTTCCACCCTCTGTCTTTTTGAACATTTCCCCCTCATTAATATAAACAAATTGCTAATCAAGTGGCCACCAGCAATCTACTGTTACATCAGTCATCAAGCCCAGGAAAATTGGTTCCCTTGATTACGTGACATAATCAACTGAAAAACAATCTGAAGGAATTTTTGTTGTTATCTGTTCCTGTAGCCAAGATATGTCTTTCTTTCCAAGAGCAGCACTTTGCACTTGTTTATTTTCTTAATTTTTATTTTCCAGAATACTCCCTCCATCGTTCCCCACAGTCCTCCAGCTTGCTCACAGGCTTGTATGCACCTACATAAGCTAGATATTTTCCTGTCAAATTTTCCACAATGGTTATTTTTTTTAAGAATTAATTAAACCCTGTGAGATCAGGCTTTGTTGTACTTTTGCAGAGACGTTCCACACAGAGGAGATATTTGGGGAGAATATGCAGGAGGTGAGTACAAAGGGCATTCAAATCCCTATTACCCTGCCTGTGGAATGCTCTTGGAGTGATTCTGTATTTCTGGTGATATGGTTGTTTACCCTACAGTGTCCTGCAGTCCCCGGGCACTTTGTGGCTGCTGACATAACAAAGATGGGAAAAGTTTTTGAGCTGGATACGTGTGATAACAGGATGAAAGTGAAGAGAAAGGTGATATGTATTTAGATTTGTTTTGCTGCTGTTTAAGACTCTTCTAATCCTTACTCATAGGAACAGTGCAAGTAAAAGTATTAGAAATATTTGCTGCATGATGGTTGTTGACTATAGAGTGTTTCTAAATGAAAATATTGTCCAGTAAAGAGAACAATATATCTCACTATATCATTCATTTTAGGCTGAAATAGCCATTGATTTCAAAAGGGATACTATTTCTTTTCAATCTGTGAATGTTCAGAGTTGGTATAAGTGATTATGATTTTTTAAAGTGGAATTCAAAACTATTTATTGCTGTGGTGTCTATAATAAATACCACTACTAAAAGAATCTTTTTTCTAGAAGTGAAAGAAGAGGAAAGTTTGCTTCTCTTCTAGCCATTTTCTGCAATCAGTACACAGAATATTCAGTGAAATTACAGCGATTAATTTACAGGCAATTCGTAGCTAGCAACACATTTTTATCAACTCCAGGGACTACTAAGACGTTAACAGGCCTTCCTTTCAGATTTGTGGTACTGTTTTACCTTTTCAAGAATAAGCTTAAATTCTTCTGTCAGAGTAACAGGCATTTGATTATCTTCAGCCAGGGAGATTTGCCAGCTGCTCTTTCCCCAGGTGTATTTGTTTTCAATTGTTCTTTAAAACTGTCTTAGAAGCCAGGGGAAAAAAACCCCTCAAAAATTGTAATAAATTAAATCAATGGATTTATTCCATTGTGAGTAGAAATTGGAACATGAATAGTTGGAATCTCTATGGTGAAGTCCAACATTTGCTATAAAAATAAAAGCATTTTACAATTTAATGTAAAATATGGACAGGAGCCAGGACAATTCAGGCTCTTTTTGGCACTGCAAAGAAAGTCAGGAGAAAATTTGAGTTATAGTTTGTTTTTTTTCTTTTTGGTGGAGAATCACTTCTGTGGCAGGAAGGCAAGGCTCAAGAATGGAGGAGAAAGATTATGTTGAAAATAAAATTTTAGCAAAATCAATAGAAAAACAAATGTGGAGCTGGTGGCCTCAAAGATAGTCTTATAGGCACAGGACAATCAGGAAATTTATATTGCAGAGGCTGCTATCCATTTTACATCTACAGCTGGATTTGAACTAGCTGCTGATTAAATATTGCTATTGCCAACACCTTTGCTGCATCCTTGCTTAACTGACAATTTATGTGACAAAATCTGACTTCTTATTACTGGAAATAGTCCACTTGTCAGAGGAAGGACCACTTACCACAATGCATGAATATTTTTACATGTTTTGAGCCCCTATAAATGAAAATTCCAGCTCAAATCTACTTTGATGTTTCTCAAGCTGAGCAGAATAATTGGGGAAAAATTATTCATGAACAGTTCTTTATTCATAACATATCTGGGATTTTACTGATGCTAACATTCAAAGTAAATATTAGAGTGGAAGTGTTAAAATTTATGTTCATAAATGTTTGCCTTTCTGAGGAAATGATCTGAGGTTCTCATCTTGCAGATGTGAACATTAATGATGGTCCAAATGATGCAGGTTTTTAATACCCATCTGTAAGCTCCTAGTTTCGATGGAGTGTAAAAAAAGAAAGAAAATAAAAATTGAAATTTGGTGCAGAGCATTATTTTGGTAAATAAAATAAAACAAATTCCATGTAGAAATTTCCAAAAGACAATGATATTGTTGCTTCATCTCCTTGATTTCTTTTTAAGAAGAAAGTTTTCCTTAGACACTGAAAGTTTAATTTTTTTCAGGTTTAACCTCAAAGCTAAGTATATACTGATCAAAAAGGAAATGAATTTTTGAGAAGAACTAACTTTGTTAGTACAGAAATGATGAAATAGAATAAACAGCAAGAATCATAGAACCACAGAATGGTTTGGGTTGGAAGGAACATTAAAGACTATCTCGTGCCAACCCTCTAAATCCTGAAATGAGCTGATTTGCTCTTTATATCTGGTCCTGTTGCATAAATTACTTGCTAATTTAAACACAAACTGTATTTAGCCTGAAAGATGTGAGACTGAAGGTTTTGAATCCCTTTCAATGAAGAAGATGACAGAACAGAAGAGAGGTAAGGGGGTTTCATTCTTAGGTTTCCTTTCTAGTAAGCAAAAGACAACTGAACTACCTCAGCAAGGACTGGAAATGTCTAAGAATGAGATTAGTAAGAATTAATGTGTCTTGGGAGTTATCAGATTATCAACTCCCCACTGGAAAGTGAAACAGTCCTCAAAAATCTCATCCAGACAAATACATCTGTATGGAGACAACTCTGTGTTTTGGGTGGTGGGGGAATGTGGCTGAGGGGCATCCACCTTGTCAGATCTGAGCTGATAGAGAACGGGAAAGAGTAAGGAGAATTTGTGTGAGAGTGAGGATGAAATGTAAGCACTCATTTATTTTCAGGAAAGGTACTTGTGATTACAGTAGGGTACAGGATAAATGGCTTTCAGTGCAAACTGAGGAATTAGTAGGAGAAATCTCATGAGAAAATAGCAAAAATGTGGTATTTCAGATGAGATGGAAGATATTTGGAATATGCACAATTCCAAAAGTTCCTTGTACAGTTGAAAATTAGGTTGCATAATCATCCTGACTGAATCAAGATTGTTTTAGTGAAGGCCAGAAAGAGACAACGCAGAAAAGCAACAATTGCTTTTTCCAGAGCAAACAGATCTTATTTTATGTCTACACACTGTAAGTGTGTATATACAAACATACTGTAAGTGTGTAGGGAGAAAACAAAAACAGCTAAGATGCAACCCAAATTTTAAGTAAAGAGAACATTCAGGAATAAATATATTTATAAATCTATTAAGAGAAGAACAATATTGACATTCTTTCATTACCTCCCAAACACTTTGGACTTACCTAAATTGTGAAGAATTCTCCAAAGTTTAGCTGTTAATATTTACAACAGGGCTTGTTTGTTTGTTTGCTTGTTTATTTCCCCAAAAGATTTTTCAACTACATTGGCTATGCATTCAGAGTGGGTTTATTTACAACCACCTTATTTAAATCTCATGTTGGAGTCCCACAAAATTCAAAGTGCATTACAGCTGTTGTGTTACTTTATGGTGGATTAAATGACCTTTTCAAAGAAACAGATAAAATTGGTTTGATACCATGTGGCATGGATAGATCCATGCTCTGATCACAAAGTATTTACATATCAATTTTTTAGTCATTTGCTGAGATATCTCCCTGGGTATTAAAGGACAATTTGTCCTCTTTTTAACCATTTTTGAAGACAAATAGTGTCTATGCCCTTTTTCAATTCTCAAGGCTCATTTGTTTCCCATTACTTTTCACATATGATCATCAATAATTCAGAAATTGTATCAAAATAAATATCACCAGGTCCTCTGACCTGAATGAGTTTAATCTAACCACATATCCTTTGATCTGTGTTTTCTTATTCTAATTAAAAAAATACCTAAGCTACTAAGAGGATCCTGAATCTACTTGACATTTTTCAGTGTCCTCTTTGATTTTCTCCTTTTCCCAAGCAGTTAACCTGTTTAAACAGGTTTAACAGTTAAACCTGTGTTTTCCTTTCAGTTTCTTGCCTCTTTTGTTTCTTAGTATTTGTCCTTGATTTTCTGTGTCTTCTCTCCATAGGATCGTAGTCTTTCAGATTAAAACCAATGTGACTGTGCTGTAATCTTAGTTTTCGTACTTTGTCTTTTAAAGATCCATTTTAGATTTTGGAGGGACAAAAATGAACAATTTTC
The DNA here is from genome assembly GCA_024734555.1 of Trochalopteron elliotii. Classification (NCBI taxonomy): domain Eukaryota; kingdom Metazoa; phylum Chordata; class Aves; order Passeriformes; family Leiothrichidae; genus Trochalopteron; species Trochalopteron elliotii. Next base: position 175,074 of record JANPWX010019930.1, read on the forward strand.
ATTGTACAGGCCATTTTTTTTTCTTACTATATCTCTTTATCATCTATTTTCAACGGCATTGTCCTACTTCTGGACTGTATTCCCGATTTAGAACTATCCAACTTTTCTTCCATGGACCATTATAGAAGGATTTTTTTGGCAGTTGATTTTTTTCTTCAAATGTATCTGCTTTTGTTATCTCAGTACATTTACGGCCAGACAAACCTTTCTGAATATTACTCCTTCCTTTCTGTTTTTCTCTTTTCAGTTTTGTATCCCAAGGCACTCTCCAAACTGGGTAGCTAAAGCCTGTATGGGTGAGCTTGGAGGTTCACCTACAGCAGCCACTGTTCCCTGGTCAGGAAAACTGTAATACTTTTCTGTCTACATGCATCATAAACCTTCACATTCCCCCCAAAACCAGCTGAAATTCCAAAACACTGTATTTCCTTCTAAAAATTCATATAAGATTAATTTCTAATTGCATCTTCACTTGGTATCATTTGCAAACCAAAGACTATGAACATTGTAGACTGCCTGAGTATTTTTATATATATGTATAAAAACACACATAACCATACGGTATACCTATTTTTTCTTCTTCTTCTTTTATTGGAAGCATTTTTGTTGCAATTTTCTTTTTAATGAGATAGTAGCTGAGAGGTGCCTTTTCCTTCATTTAAATCGAACTGCACATTAGCCAGGCTAGGTGTGGGAAGGGGAATTTCAAACAGCAGACTAAATTCTGGAGTTACTGCCCTTTTACAATTTTAGGATAACTTGAAATAAGAAATATTCAGAAGATTTGAGCTATGAGGACTGAAATTTTCAAATTTCCCAGCTTAGGAAAACACATGCCTTATCACTTAATGATCATTGCTCTCAAAGATGAAACTTCAGAACTTTTTAAATTTTTTGTTTGTTTGTTTGTTTGGGGGTTTTTGGGTTTCTTTTTGTTTGTTTTTGTAAAAAGCTGATGCCCAAATTCATCTCATGCAGGAAATTAAATCCATTCTGGCCCTAGGATTCAAAAATATGTCAATAGTTGAAGTGCTTTGCAAGAACAGCATTATAAGTTTGTGTACAGCGTATGATGAGTTTTGCCTTATGTATGCTCATGGCAGAATACAGAGAAGAAATATGACAGTGACACAGAGCAGTAGCAGTGTCTGGGTCCAGTTCCTGGGGTTTTTTTTCTTTTTTTCTTTTTTTTCCCCAGGAAACAGAATGTGGTATCTGATATAATGCACGAAAATTATATCCCCAAACCATTTTGTCTGGTTCCTCTGCTCCTGCAATAAAAATTTGCTAAAGAAAGACTAACTTCCAATCTGGTTTGGTAAAACAGACAATTACATTCAAGTTACATTAAGAATTGAATGTGTAGGAGTATGATAAGAAGATTTAATGACCTACAGCATATAATTAAAAGGAAAAAAATAAAGGAGCATCTCTACACGCTCTTTATTCTCAAAGGTAGTTATCCAACAGCGCTTAATTCTGTCCCGTGCTACTTACCAAGATAAATGTTTGTTATCTTTGCATTCAAATCATCCAGCTTCCTCAGGCATGCAGAGAGCAGCTCTTCACTTCTTATCCCCACTCCCTTTGCCTACAAACTGCACGTTCCACAAAAGCTTCCAGCTTCATTTGAAAGGAGGACCTTATTTGACTCTTCACCACTTGTAAAATGGATTTTTTTCTTTCCTCTGCAGCTGCGTGAACTATGATTTTTATTTTTTTATTTTAATTTTTTTTATTTTTATGAAGGAATTCAGTGGAGAGATCCAAGTGCCTAAGCTTTTTTAATTGCTCTAGAGTGTCAGATTGCACAGGAAGAACAGAGGGAAAGCCTCAGGCAAACCATGCCACTGAGGAGCAGAAGGTGAAGTTCAAGCAAGACATGCTACATAATATAAAACAAAATTTCATCCCTATATTCAGAGGGCACTTTCTTCCCCAAAAAATAGTTTTTATCAGATTTTCAGTGTCATCAGTCATGCACGTGCTAACAATTTTATCATTCATAAAGAAGCAAATAAGAAACATGAGACAATGGTTTTCGAGTTCCTGTCGCATTTCCTGTATATTTTTTTAAATTCCTACCTCAGTTAGAATGAAAAGGGTGGCAAAAGGTTTTGTGTCTTTTTTGGTCATGTCTGACATAAGCTTGTATTTCCATTTGGGGCTAAATAATAAGCATTGAAATTGGGAGGAGGGCGAGATCAGTCTTAACAGAAGACTGAGGTAAATCTTGGAAAATTTCCCATGTGTGTGTCAGTTCTCAGCCCCCTCAGTTACCTGGCAGCCAACATGTGAACAGCACTCTGAAAAACAGTTTGGGGAAGGATTTTCAGGTTCCTTTATAATGGCCATTTGTTTATTTTACACTTTTAAAGTTTTTTCTTTTTACCAGCTCAGTTTCCAGTCTTTAATCAAGATCCTGGATGTTTATGTGATAAACCTGCTTTCATTTTAATTCTATCTTCTTAAACCCCTGTGATTTTCACACACATAAGGTAGTCACTTTTACTAAAGAGGAACACTGAAAATCAAGGGAAAGCTTGTTGTGCTATAATCCAAGATAAATGAGATCTTCCAGGGAAATGTTAGAGGTCAGCTACTACAATGCACTAGGCAAAGCAGCATATTATTTCCCAGCCCTTATTTCAGAAGTGACTGAATTATTTTGATTAGTTTTCTGTAGTAAAGCACAGTCTTGAAATGTCATGTGAAAAGTCTTGATATAAACTGGAGCGAAAAGAAAAAGACCTGTAAACTAGAATCTGTAAGTACAAGCTTGTATGTTAGGCAACCTTTATTTTAAAATATTTTGCATTGTTATTCAAATGTGAATAAAGTTTTGGACATGAGCCCTTTTCTGGTGTCTTTAAGTTCTTTTTTTCCCTTTTATTTGAACCAGTGTTATGTATTTATTTTGTTTCCTATGCCTAGGGAAATAAAAATAATTTTGCTCTCTGTTTTAAGTAAAGAAATCAGAGTCCTGTAATGTTCATGTGATGATGTAAGGATACTTATCTTGGTGAAGAAATTTTTTCAGAAAGGATTTTTCAAAAAATTTTTAGCAAATGTAGTAGCAGCAGTTAGTAGGCAATATTAATATACTTCAGATTTTCCATACTATTAAGGAAAATATTGCAAGAATCTGAAGGGCTGTGTGTTTTCTCGATTCAAATTGTACCAGAGATTTTTGCACCCCTTTGCCATCTGCTAATGGATGAAGATGGATACCAAGTCAGAGATTTACTACTTACAGCTTTTCAGCAGGAAAAGACTAACCTCTTTGCTCAATCCCTTTCTCATTTTCCAAGTAAAAAGAAGAAAGAAATTGGAAAAACATCAATATTTGAAACTGTAACTTTTTCCTTTTTTTTCTGTACTACAGTTCTAGGTAACCAGAGGGTATCTTTTATTTTCATTCCTGTCCCCTACCACCAGCATCCCCCTCCAAAAAAAACCCCAAAAAACCAAACCAAAAAAACCCCAAATCAAACCAAACTCAACCTATATATCTCTATCTCTATCTCTATCTCTATCTCTATCTCTATCTCTATCTCTATCTCTATCTCTATCTATCTCTATCTCTATCTCTATCTCTCTCTATCATCTATCTATTTATCGCTTTCAAACCCTTACATGAAATTAAAGTTACCAGAAATTATATCATGTACATGACCATGTACTTTTACAAGTGCAGAATGCTTCTAAAATTAAATTATTGTACTAATTAAAGATGGTTTACAGACATGCAGCTAATACTGTAGTTTTGAAGACTAGCATATACTTCAAGCTCTTATCTCCCAAAAATGTTGTTCTGTTGTGTATTTTTAATAAAATTTTTCTCTTTGCTTTGGTTATACATTTTCATACTCTGCAAAAGGTGATATGTTCATGACCTTGTTGTTGCTCATTTGTGTAAACACTTGGTGATCTACGAGAATCAGAATTACTGAAGTATATTGCAAAACAAAAATCTGTTTCTTACTATAATTAATTGCAAACTCTTAAGATGCTTTTTTTTTAATATTCTTTGATTCAGCCTCCAATTTATTTGTCAACTTTATTTCTTCTGTTCCCTCCTTGAAATTTTCAGCTAAGTAGTGCTCTGTTTGTTTAGTCTACATAGGGCACAGGGATAAGGGACAATTTTTGCCTTTGAAATCTAGGACTGGGATTTGAGAGCTGGATTTCTACCTCCCTGTCAGTGCTGATTCTCACCTGAGGCTTCTTCTCATATTCATAGCTTCATAGTTACTGTCCTGAATCCAGAAATGCTGCCTTTTGCTAATGATAACATCCTGGCAAATCCAAAACTCCCTAAAAGTGCTGTGATTTAAAATGCTGTAATCCTAATTTGTCATCTGTGTATTTTTGTCATCGAATCATGCAGGTATACAACTGTTTCAGTCCCATGCCACTTAACCTGAGCATGTGGAAGCAAAACTTTGAGCAACCTTTCAGGATTTGCACAGATTGAAAGCAAGAAATACTACCCAGGCTGAAATTTATCAGAAAAAAAGAACATAATTCCACTTGGAACTCCCAATTATGGTTTAAGGGGCATAAAAGTAAAGCATTGTTTTCTGTCTAAAGTAGGGATTGGAAGCTCCTTGACCATCTAGAAAAGGATAATTATGAGGTACAATCATTTGGGCCTTGGGCACCATAAATAGGCAGGCATTCCTAAGGAGCTGGGGAACCCCACACACTGTGATGGGCTGAGGTCTTTGCCTGTTGAGGCTGTTAAAAATGAGAAGGGGCTCAAAAAGGGTGGTCAGAAGGTGAGACAGTTGTCAACACAACATTGACTGTAGATGCAAGGCCTGAAAAAGAGCTTTAGGTTGAGGCTTATGTGGGGACAAATGAAAGTTGAATCTGATTAACTGAAATTTCCCTGACTAAAAGTAACAGAGAAAAGTATGACTTGGGGCTAACCATACTGAAAGTGTGAAGTCTACAATATATATCTGTGCGTATGAGATAATTACTTGACGTATTGTAATTTAATTTAGCAATTTCTGCGAACAAAACTGCTGATACTTTGGTAAGGAATAACAAAAAAAACCCCAACAAATAAAAATCCCCCACCAAAAAAACACAAGGCCCCTGAAGTCAGTAGAAATTAGTCAACAGGAATTAGCAAAGAGAGACAATGTTAAATGACAGTGACAAAATATCTGAGATACCAACTTTTTGTATATTCCTCTCTTATAATATTTTTTCCTCTTACATCTTCCTCATGCTGCTCTGTTACCAACTTGCACTAGAATGCTGTCAGTGTGGTGTCATTCTCATTAATTTTCCTAGCTCCATTCTCACTCACAAGTCCTTTCCTTTATTCCTATTGTTCCAGGGAATTTCAAAATCACAAAAGAAAAAAAAAAAAAGAAAAAAAAGAAAAAAAAAGAAAAAACCCTGGCTGTTTCACTTGCGATGGCACTAGAAATTGTTTATAAAATTGAATGGGAAAAAACCCCTCAAATGTGTTACTCTTGAGCAGAATGAAAAGGTATGTTTGAAGATACAATATGAAATAATGATATTCTGGTTAAACAGATAAAATATTTATTCTGATAAACATAATTACTAGAACAAATATTTGCATTTCCTTCAAAAGCCTCAGTAAGAATTCCATAAAAGTATGTGGGTTTTTAGATTTTTTTTCATTTTTGGATGGTAGATCTAAACACATGAACTCTTAGAAAAAAGCAAACACCTTTGTGGGAAAAGAATTTGCATAGCTAAAAAATTGAGTGTTTTGGGGTTCACAAAATCACTTCTATAAACTCAAAGAAAAAATGTGTATTTTTTGTTGTCTTTACAGTAAAGGAGAGTTCTCTGCAGGTTTAAAAAAATATATAAATGACTAATTTGTCCTTGGTTATTGCAGCTTTAAGTGCATGTGGTACCAGTGGTCAGTGTTGTGCCTGGGAACACTGGGAATACAATGCAGGTTGCAAAGATTCCACAATTCTCCAATTCTATGCCTCCATGATTCTTTGATTCTAGGATTCTGTGATGCTATTACTCTACAATTTAATGATTCCATTATTCCATAATTCTCTTATTATATCCGGCCATTAGTCCGTGACAATATGACTCCCTGATTCTGTGGTTTAATTATTCAATTATTTTGCCATTCTCTGGTATTATTCTCTTATTCCGTGATCCTGTGATTCAATGATACTGAGTCCACGATTCCATGATTCTGAGATACTGCAATTCTATGATTCACTCATTCTATTATTTAATTATTGAGTCATTCTGTGATTCTGTAATTGTATGGTTTTTTTGTGTCTGTGATGCATTGATTCCATGACTCTACAACTCCCTGATTTTATGATTTATTATTTAATTTTTCTGTTTATCTGAGTGTAGGTTTGCATGCTTTTATGATGCAGTTTTTCTATGGTTTCCTCATTCTTTGATTCCATTACTCTTTGATTTAATGATTCCATGACTCCACAGTTCCATGATCCTGTGACTCTACAATTTCATGGTTCTATGATTGTCTGATTATATGATGCATGAGTCCATGATTTTTGACACCATGATTCTGTGATTCCATGAAGCTGTGATGCACTGATTCCACAATTCCATGAATCAATGACTCTATGATTGCATGATTCCATGACTTTGTGATGCACTGATTCCATGATTCTGTGAATATATCTCTATATGTTGCAATAAATCCATGACTCTATGACCCTATAATTCCCTGAGCCTATGATTCCTTGCATCCATGATTCCATCATTCTGTGGAATTGTGTCTGTGATGCACTGATTCCTTGTTTTTATGACTTTACAATTCACTGAATTGGATTATTTTCTGATTTTATGGTTTTGTGATTCCATGACTCTGTGATGAAATTGTAATGATACCACAATTCTTCAGTTCCATTACTCTGTGATACAATGATTCTTTGATTCCCTGACTTAATGATGAAATATTTCATGATTCTATGATTACATGAGTATGTGGCTCAGTGACTCTATAATTTTATGATTGTTTGCCTAAGTGATTCCACAATCCTTTCATACCATGATTCTATGGTTGCTTGATTTTATGGTTTCATGTTTCTGTGACTCTTAGGTTTCCCTGAGTCTGTGATTCCAAGATTCTCTGATTCCATCATTCCTTAACTGATTCTGTGCAGTTTCAACATTTGTTTGCCTGATAAATCTTGCTCTTTTTTTAATCAAAGCGTGTTTTTTTACCAGGCTTTTCATTCACAACATTAAAAAGTTGCTCTGAAAAGAGAAATGTCATTAGAAAAATTGTACATCTATTTTTTTTTTTTTGAAGGTGAAATCTGTTTCTGAGCTGCTGCTGACCCTGAGCAACTGTTAAAAATGAACAAAGCTGATGTAACTCCCTGTAACCTGCAGGGGAAATTTAAGTTCAAGTAAAGTTGAGAAATAGTGTTAGCTTGCTTTGATGGCTACATCCTGAAAGGTGATATCCAGTTTTGAAAAATTTATATGCCACTTTGATGTTGCAATACTGGGAAGATGGGGGTTACAGAGGGGTAATGAAAACACATTTACTTCAGTGTCTGTCAGTTTGTTCCAGGGGTTGGGAGTCAGGGTGTGAGCACAGTGGACGTTTAACATGAATGTGAAGAATCCAGAGTCAGAAAAGAGAGTCCAAAATGTCTTTTGGAAACATTTTCACACTGTGGGGAGCCCAAAGGTAAAGGAGTAAAGGTGGTGTGTGAACAATGCCCTTGGAAAACTCAGTTCTGGAAGTCGAGGAAGCAGGAACTAATAAGACCAAGGACTAAAAAGAAAGATGATTTTTAACTTGTTCCCATTTTTAGCATGAAAATGATCTCCTAAAGCACATGGTTTGCCTGGGTAGAGTCCAAAAGGATCAGATAAGGCTGTGTAAAATGGGCTCCTCTGAATCAGAAAAAGACATGAGAGCTCATTAAAAATGCAGCGTCTTTTGAACCAAATAATGATAGATTCCTTGTTGGTGCAAACCTTAGTGGGGGGACTCAAAAAAAAAAAAAAAAACCACAAACCAAAAACCTCCATCTCATGAATGTAGATGACCTTCAGACCTTTGTAAAAGTTGGTCTGAAGATATCAATTATATAGAATGCACACATATATTTTTGACAAAACAAAGGTACACATTCCTGCAACAGAATGAAGTTAACATTAAAACATGTACAAATGTGGGTGTTAAATATCTGTAAGTGACTAGGCTGAAGACTTCTTGTCCATTATTTGAAAAATATCACAGTTATAGGGTTTTTATTATACATTTAAAATACATTATTTTCTTTGATAATTTTCACATTTCAGATGGTTCATGGAAGATGTAATCATGGTCATAAGGAGTTCCTACACAGGACCCCCCAGGGTGGTTTTTTGGCTCACAGAAACCCTATTTTCTTGTGGAAATGTATGATATCTAAGAAATCCATAGATATGTGGCATGTTATAATGAATTCTAGAGTGTATTACTGTTCTAAAGGAAATTCAAGGTGTTTAGGGTTACATTTTACGCCATCTCATGCCATCATAACACAGGGCTCCGATCTGATGTCCTTGGTGTTACGTCCCCTGTACGTGGTGACCTGAACCTGACTTCAAACCTTAGCTCTGCTCTGCCAGCTTCTCTCCTGATTGTTCCTTTGAAGTTTATCTTTCATAATTTCACGTGTTTTACTGTACTTTTTCCAGTATGGAATGTTTTTCTCCCTGGTTTATCAGGTTGCTCTCATGCACATTTAAATTCTGTTTGAAAAGTTACTTGGGACAAGAAGAAATTAAAATGAATTAAAAGAAATTTAAATAGTTTCACCAATCTCTCTTTCACTGTCCAAAAAGCAGGAGGAAAGCAGTAACTCCAACAATGCCATTATAAAACTGGTTTAAGACCCAATTTCAGTATCCATTGACTTTAGTAGGAATGGAAGAGGAAACTCAGTCCCTGTTTACTGCTTCCTGCTGAGTTCCATCAGCCATTCAGGCACTAACAACATTAGGTCAGTGATAACATTTTTGTGAGATGTGTTTTGACACACACAGGAAAAAAGAACATCTTCATAACATAAGACAGTCACAGCTAGTAAAAGCCAATTTTACCCATTAATAACAGTGAAGAAGTGAAGATAAATGAAGTGTAATGCATAGCTTTGAAGCATAAAAAATTGTTGTAATTCTCACATTTAATTAAAATTTATTTGCATTCATTTCTCTTTAGATACCTGACAAGACACTGTTTCATTTTCCTAACACTTGCTACAATAGTTAGCTTTTTATTTCCTGCAATAATTTCATCACTGTACTTCAAAAGCACATCTATTCCTTTTGGACCCAAGACAAATGTGTTTGTTGACTTTCAAGCTGTTAAAATTAGCCATAGCAGTGGATTAATATTCATTTGGAGCTGTGACTCCTTTCATCTATCTGAGTCTAGGCAGGCACAGTCTAATGTATCGTCTGACTTTTATGTAAATAAATATGCCTCCCGACTGCAGAGTTTGATGGCAGTCGCAGACCTTCCTGAACTTTATGGAGTTCTCCTAATGCAGCAGCATCCTTCCTCTCCCCGTCCTCTGATTGCATAAATAGCCCTTGTTACAATATTTACCAGGAGCTTTGTTTAGCACAGGCTGGGTTCAATTCTCCATTACTTTTACATCACATCTCAGAGAGGCCCCTAAAATACTTCAAAAGATCTGGCTTGCTAAAAGGTTGTGGGTTTATTTTTTGTCCTCACGTTTTCCTCTCTCTGATGCTGGCATATGAGTCTTTCAAAAGGCAATTTTTTTTGCTGTTTTATCCCATGTGTCTCTAGTTCTGTAATTTTCCTGCCATTTATCCTTCATAGCTCTGCCACTTTCATCCTTCATACATAAGTAAGAAGGAATTGGTTGGAAAGGACTGTTACAGAGATTTTCCCGGAACACGTGGTGATGGCATTAATGTAAAGTAACATTAATTTCAAATTTTTGAGATCCAGCGGGAATATGAAAGTGTTTCCTCTGAAATTGCTGCAACAACCAACCTCAAAGGAAATGTGAAATTGCATTGGGTCCTCTTTTTATTGTTATTCTTTTCTCAGGACCTAGAACTTAAATTTAAATGCTGATGTGGCTTTGTTCAGTAATGATGTTCCTAAGAATTCATGTATTCAAAATGTGTATTTTAAAGTGACATCTCCTCCCTGTATTAACTTGAACAGAAATATCTCTTCACAATGTTGCTCCTTATGTTTTTCTTTCACTACGGATCTGAAACTGATAATGCTTTCCTGGTATTTTCTCACAAATATTGTTATTGTCTAATCTTCCAGTCTGATGGTGGTTTAAAGAATGAAAAACCTAGGAATGCTTTTCAGCATGGGAGAGCTTGTTTAGGGAAGTGCAGTTTTATATCAGCTGGTAACCTGGACCTTGAAAATTTTCCCCTGCACCTCCATGATTGTTTCTTGTTACAAAATACATTTGTGCAAATAACATCTGTCTTTATTCTTGCATGTTTAGGTTTCTGCTTTCAAGGATTTGCTTAGCTGTACCACTCAGCATTCCACAAACAGAATTCAGTGCTGAATTCCCAAATTTGGTATCTCTCTAGGTTCAAACCCTGTCCAGCCCCCAGCCCCAGGCAGGTGCTCACTCACTGCCCCACCAAGGGAGGTAGGGAGAGTATTTGGAGACTAAAAGCTGGAGAATTCATGCATTGAGACAAGGATGCTCTAATGTGGAAAGCAAAAACCTGTACTTTTTAGCAATAAAACCCCAAGGAGTCAATTCCCTGTTTTCCATGGATAAGAAGGTGTTCAGCACCTGCAGCAGAGCAGGGTCCCATCCTGCAGAGCAATGACTTGGAAAACAAACACCATCATTTCAATTGTCCCCTCCCTCCTTCTGTCCCCAGTTTCCATACTGAGCATGCAGTCACATGGCCTGGAACATCACTTGGGTCAGTTTGGGTTACCTGTCCTGGCTGTGTCCCCTCCAAATCTCCCAGACAGCCCCAAACCCCCACCCCAGCACGGCAGTGTTGGAAACAATAAAACTTTTAAATAATTTCAGTTAATGGCTTTAATTACTGCCTAAATAAACTGTTTTAATGAATCATATATAATATCATATATATATATTTATACTAATTATGAGTTGAGTGTTATTCTTAAATTACTTTTAGCCAGCATTTATCAAAGTTGTCATGAGCTACTTTTGTAGCAGCACATCTTGGGAAAATTACTGAAACTTTAAGTTTTGATAAACTAAATCTGATATGCTTCAATGAACAAAGCCTGGGAGAGAGAGAGAGAGAGAGAGAGAGATTGAGAGAGAGAGAGAGAGAGAGAGAGAGGGGTGTATTGTTGAGGCTGGACATCTGGAATGCAGAATTTGTGGGCCACAAGGGCATTTTGCAGAAAACAGAAAATAAAGAAGAGACCAAAAAAGACTTGGTATATGCATTGGAAAACCCCAACCAGAGAAAAAAAGATGCTAAAAAGACTAAAAAATATGGACTAATTCTTCTCATGAGAAATAAATAACTGATAGAGGAGAGAATACTGATTAATGAGAGAGCATTATGCAATTTAGAACCACCAAACATTAGTTGATTTGTTTGAGAAAAATGTATAAATAAGTGACAGAGTTTTGTGTCTGTGTCTCTTTGGAGGCCAGAATTTTGTCAGCCACACACACAGACCCTGACCAGGAGCAAAGTAATTCCTGACTTGCTGACACTAAAAAGGCAGTGTCAAATGGATTTGTTTAACCCCACGATTTTGGAAGATTTGATAACAGCAGGACAAGGAGCAGAAAAGGCCTTGGCTCTGTGCAGTCCCTGCTCAGCAACAGCAAAAACATTTCTAAATTACCAGCTCCGTGTTCATCACAAATTCTAAACAGAAGTCCATAACAGCCACTAGGAAGAAAGTTAACTCCATCCCAGGCAAAGCCAGCACTGTTCCTAATACAGTGTTTAATTTTGGTCAGTTCTGTAGACTATGTACCAGATTTGCAGTAAGCTATTAAAAGCAGATTTTTCTGCTAACCGTCATGGAGATATGGGGCAGTATGCAAACTGATTGTTGTTTCAAAGCATCCTGGTAAGTAGAAAAATTATTCTTACTGTAGTAAGAATAAAAATTATAATAACGATGATGATGATGATGAGGATGATGATGATGATGATGATAATGATGATAATAATAATAGTAATAATAATAATAATAATAATAATAATAATAATAATAATAATAGTTCATTACAGGTCAACAAACTCTTCACAAAAATCGAATATCTCAAGTTTTCCCAAACAGTATTGGGGCTTTGTAGTAACAATATCATTAAGTTTGTACCTGCAGCAGTATCACCCTGATACCCCCAGAAAATCTGAAAAAACCTTGGATGGATCCTAGTCAATAGGATTTTTAAATAATTGCTGGAAAGTGGAGGGGTAGGGGAAAATCATACTTTACACTGTTTTGTGAATAGATTTTCTTTATACAGATTTTTTTTTGTAGCATAATTTGACTTCAGTGCATCAAGTTAAATGCTCTCCAATGAGTATAATTTCTATAGAATGACTAAACTCTTAATTTTGCAACTGACAGCACAGCTGTGTTTATAATAGATCAAAAAAAAAAATGAAGGACTAGTAAGTGACAGACAAAATCAAAGAGTAGTAAAGGCTGGTAGCAGGAAAACTGAGGAATGGAATAAGCTGTGGAAAAAGAGACAAAATGTATATTAAAAAAGGCAACTTCCTGCCCCACCCCCTTAAATGCATGTGCTTTTCAGTGGTTTGGCATCTCTGTGCTTGCCCAGAGATAGCCTTTTCACCTTTGGTTAGTTTAGTACCTCCTGTATTTCTACTCACTATCAAAATCTGTGGTGTGGAGGCCCCTTTTTCTCCTGAAAGGCCTTAATTGGATCTGTCTGCATTATTTATAGAAAGAATGGTGAACTATGGGGAGGAGGAAGAATTTATTCCCTCTTCCTCCATCAGGTCCAGTGGAACATGATTTGGAACTGTTTTGGGAGAGTATTCACTGCAAAGGAAGAGAGTAGATAACAATTTTTCAGTTGCCTTCCCAAGTGCAGTAGGAAAATGCTGCCACCTTAGCTGAAGTTTTGAGCCCTGACTCAAGGAACAGAGGGATCAGACACAATTATCTTCCTGTCATTAGGTTATTGAAGCCATAACTCTTGCTCCCAGGATTCTGCAGAGCACCAGGCTGTGAGTCTGTGCTATAACAGTCTGAGACTGGGGATGGAAAAATAATAATAAAAACAAACAAACAACCCCCAAAGCTTGGTAAAGTTTCTAATTCAACAGCAAAGGGCAAAAAGGGACCAGAGAGAGTAGTAGCTTGTGAGATGTATTTTAACACCTTCCCCTGGGAAAGGGCATTTCAAGTTTTAATTTCAAGGAATGATTATGTACTTGACTTGGTGTTTAATGTCAGACATGTAATGCAGAGATAGCTCTTGAAAAGATGAAATGAATACACTTGGTTCTTTAGGTGTGCAGCCATCTTCCTCCTCCTCCTTAAAAAGAATTCTGGGATGTAAGCCTGAAAAGCAGTAGTTTTTAAAAAAAGCTTAAAAATCCCTAATGCAGAAAATATCTGTTTCTGCACATGACTGAGGCACCAGCCATATTAACATGTCACCATCAGTATTATTCCAAAACATTCAAGACTTGCACACTAAGTGTGCAATGACCTAAAGTCCATTTCAAACACTGACATCCTTTATTTCCTCAATGCCCAGTGTTCTCCTGCTTGTTAGCAGTTTCATCAGAAAAGTGAAAATCAATCTGTGACATCTACTTTGTCACTAATTGTCGGTGAGATGTTTAGGTCAAGGCTGAGACAGGCCAAACTTGGTTTTCATTTATCCAGTGACCACTTCTGGCATCCCCTCAATGCACAGGAGCCTTGAACTGGTGTTCCATGAGCACCTTGTTTGCTGCCACAGTAAAGGGGCTTTAGTGTCAGGTAAGTGGCCGGAAAAATAAAAATGTGTTGCTGCTCTCTGTGGTACACTTGCTCATGAAGTTTTCTTCCAAAATAAAATCTAAAAAGAAAAGTGAAGGCACAAGAAGGTGTTTAAATTCTTTCCTGATATTCATGCAGCACAGTGAAATTAAAGAGGTGTTTATATATATATATATACATATATATATATATGCTACTTTAGGAACAGAATCAGAAGTGAAGTTGGTATCTAAGAACACTCAAGAAGTCAACACAAAAAACACATAAGGAAAAATTAAATAGAAAACACAATGAGATTACTCAGAAGGGGGAAAAAGTGCTAAGATTTGGGAAGAAGTAAATAAAATGGCACAGACTGGGAAAAATATTAGAACAAAAGTCACCACAGAAACACTAAAAATAAAGGGAAGAACACAAAGGAAATCTCTTCATAGGGAGCAGAAAATATCATAAGCTAGTCACAAACACGCAGACATACACACAGACAGAAGGGGAAAAGCACAGAAAATGACAGCCCAATATACAGTAGAGACAGATCAAGAGAGATTAAAAGAAAAAATGGTTTGCTGAAGATAAGGATGCAGCAACCTGACCAAAGTAAAAAATGACAAAAAAAAAACAGAGATAAGGAAAAATTAGCTCAGAAAAAACCCCATAAGAAATATAGTGCTGGTGATCTCTATACAAACAAGTAATCAGACTGAAAGGAGGTTTTAGGGAAAAAACAACCAAAAAAAACCCCAACAAAACCCAAAAGAAATTGCAGTAAACGAAAAGACAAAATACTCTGTCCAAACTGTCTGCCCAGGCTTCAGGAAAAACTTCAAGAGTTAGATCTAAAGATGCCCCTGTGTGAGTTGAGACGCACCTCATTGTAATTTATCCACAAGGAGCTTTAGATGCCTGTGATATGTATTTGCTCTATACCTCAATGAGTATGACACTAAAATCAGGAGACAGAGGCTAAAAAATATTGTAAGAGTCTATTCATCTGGCTAATTCTATAGAAAACTTATTAAAAAGAACATAAGTGTGAAGTTTTGCTACCCATTTTTTCCACAGTTACCTCTCCAACTTGCATTTTTCGTGGTAGCAACTTTAGAATTTGCAGCAGGAAAACTTTACAGAGTCATGGTCCATCCAAGGGCAAACTGAGGGGCCCTTAGCCAAGGGTCTTGGTCTCTTTTCAAGGGAAAAAATTTCTCAACTGGAACAGAAATCCCCTGCTTTCAATGCCTCCATCCACACAGTTCTGGCAAAACCCTGTGTCCCTCTGCTCCCAGACAAGAACTCTCACATGCAGCAGCCTGGGGCCAGTGGGATCAACCTTACCCTGAATTGTCATCTCTCAGATTAATTCCATGAGAAGGATGTGATCTCTGAAAAGGATGCTGCAAGATCTTCAATTCTGCTGGCTCAAAGAAAGGTTCAGGATCCATGGTCCCTAAGGTGGTGGTGGTGGCGGCTTTTGTTGTGAAGTGCCAGGCTTTGTGTGCTTGCTGTTCTAGAAAACAAAGCTTGTACAACTTTATACACATTTTGCATTATTGTTTTTGCAGTTTTATACAAAATAATTGCTTTTTCAACACTTTATGTCTTAATATTGTAATTAGAATGGAGATCCACAAAATTAAAATGAAACAGGATTCATTTCAATTGTCTTGGAATTCTTTTCATCAAAGAAATAGATGTCAATGAAACCCATAGATCCTTGTTTAGGTTTAAATCTTATTTCTAAGTTAATTTTTAACAATTAGGATTTAGAACTGCCATATTTCTTCACTTCGTAACAGTTTAATGTAAGAAACTTTCCATTCAGATAAGAAAATTTAGTCACTTCAATAAAATAAAAAAGAGAAGAAAAAGAAAGAAGTAATGGATTTTATTACAGATCGATAAGGTAAACAATCTCTATATTTTAAGAACATGGTTCTGTGTCTTTTTCTTATAAAGATCATAAACAAGCTGCTTTATAGTTTCAGGACTGCATTATCTTGTATTCAGAGAGATGTTTTTAAGAGTCCTAAATGTTGCAGGAATATTTTCAAAATACTTCGTTTATATTTTGATATCTTCCTCTCTTGAAGTTTAGAGGGTAAATTGTGCCTCAACTTCATGGCTGTCTGGACAGAGCCAATCTCTCATGAAAGGTAACAGAAGCCTTTCTTTTGGCTTTACTTGAGGGTCATAAAATCATAAAGAATCAACCACAGACATGAAAAGCTGTTGCTGAAAGAGGCTGCAAAAATGTATAAATTTAGAGTTGTCTAATCACTGTGACAAAAAATAGGTTACTTCAGCCTAAAGCATCTGGTGCTGGGCTTTGCCTTCCTCTTGCACTTCTCCCTTCGACTACAGATTATCCTGGATATGTAAATGCTTGGCAAAAGAAAATATTTACAACTTTCTAAAGCTTTTCAACTGTGACATACTTTTTTAATTAAACAGTAACAATTGTAGCCTGTGGCATTTTCTGAGATTAATGAGTGGCTGGAAAACATTCTGGCCTAAAGCAAATTAGCCCATCATTAATTAATCATAAAAAAACCTTGCTCTTGGCTTTGGTTATAATCTGTTTGGACTCAGAATCAAATGAAAAGAATTAGTTTTCTTTTCTGTAGTGCTGTCTCTTTTACACAAGCTGCTGGGAGTTTCAATTAACTCTCTCACTCAATATTGTTGTAAATGTAGTGTGAACTTCCCGGGCTTTGTACATGGTGAACTTTTTTCAGTAAACAGAACTCCTCTAAATTCTTTTTCTGCTGTAAGAGGTGCATTTTCACTAAGGCAGAGTTTTCCTGGAATCCAGAGAAAATCAGAGTTATTTTCGTTTTTTTTTTTTTCTCCACCTCTCTGTCTTCGTGAAAGATGTTTTCCCCAGTATTTTCTATGCCTATGCATATTTCAAAAACATTCCAAAATTTTGTTGACCTTGATAAACTGTTTTAAGGGTTTCTAAATAAAACCAAATTAATTTCCCCTTGCCTCCAAAATTTATGATTATTTTAGGAAAAGTCTAAAAATTAAATCTGAAAAGATTAGAAACACAAATGGACACTATTGATCCAACATAGGCTTCAAGCTCTTTTCCATTTCTGATTTTTGTCTCAGTCTTATGTGGTGAGATAAGAAAAAAACCTCACTGAAATATTTCAGAAGTGTATCAGTGAAATCTGACTGCAGCTGTCCTGGGATAAAAGAACCCAGACAGAGAAAACAACACCACAGAACAGCCCAGTTTGGAAAGAATTTTGAAAGATCACCTGATCCAACATTTCACAGGAAAGGCAACCCAGGTGGAATTTTCCAGCACCCTTTCCAATCTCATAATTAAAACTTCCATCAGTGGGGACTGGATTATGTGATTTTGTCTTTTGGAGACCCCAAGATTTGTGATCCTACTCCAAAAGACAGATTTTCTAACTTTTCAAAATGACCATGTGGCACTATGCAGACACTCTATCAGAATATGAACATACTTATGGCTTTTGTGCAAAAAACCACCACCACTACCAAAATACAAAACAAAAAAATTAAAATGAATTCAGAGCACAGTATTAAAAGGCCAAGGAAAAAGGCAGAGAAATAAGAAATCTGACATGTTCATGGAGAAGCAGCAAATGAATTCTCAAAGAAAACAGTGAAGTGAGGTGAATCAAGTACCAAACCAAGTTAAGTAAGAACAGATCAGGTTTTTGATGATGATGGTGATGATGATGATGATAATTATTATTATTGGTCAGTAATTTGACCCACGACTCTTCATTTCCTGTATTCAGGAAATCAGATTGTCCCCAGGCTGGAAATGAAGGCAGAGTATGAGACAATGTTGATGAAACAGAAACTTCTCTCCTCCAGAAAACCTCAAAGCCAGATATTCAAGAAAAGTACAGGTGAAAAAAAAAAAACAAAAACACTCACATAGGGCTGTTTATCTGTGCAACAATGAACTTTTCAAGCCAGCAGCCACCAGCAGTGTCCTAATGCTTTTTTGTATGATAACTGCTACAGTTAAGGATGAGAGAGTTAATTTCTTCATAATGAATGGCCTTTCTATTCATGCCTTGCATGCCTTCCCATTAATCCTGCATAAAAACAATTGATTTGCTTCAGTTATGAAAGTACTCCTCCTCATCATCATTTTCTCTTTATCTTCAGAACCCTAGTGAGAATTCTTATTGAAAGTGTGATTACTCACAACGCATAAAGCAACATATTTTCTCAAGACTTTGGAGGAATATACACCCTGAAGTCACTGATTTAACAACAACAGACACATGAATGATAAAAATTATAAAGAGGCATCTTTACTTGGAATGATTAAGCAGACTAGGACTCTTCAGTTTAAAAAATAAATTAATAAGAGGCCTGGTAGATATAAACAAAATCATAAGCAACATGGAGAAGGCATTATTTGTTCACTGTTTCTTCTGATAGAAGACCTAAAGGGCACCAGAGCTATCAGCAGGCATCTTCAAACACATAATTTTTATCTAGTTTAATCAGCAATACTTGTTGCAGAACATTACAAACAGCAGTGGCCTAGTTGTGTTCAAGGTTAGAATAGGAGAATTAGCAGATAAAAAATTCTATGAAAGAATATTAAATACATGATATTTCCTCAGTCTTAGGAAGACACCAGGATACAAATTCTGAGGGACAGGAGGGCTTACACAAAATGAAATGCTCTGGTACATTAGATTTATTTTATTATTCAGTATTTATTATTTAAGTCATTTGCTTGTGGTTACTTGGAACTGGGGTAGTGAGTTTGGCTGGGGGTTTGTTCTGTGTTCTTTTTCTCCCAGTTAGGTCTTTGCTGCTCTGTCTTTAGTTGTAGAAGCCTGTTGTTTGTATAATCACAGAATTATTTCCATAAATCATATGAATAACTAAAATTTATACAAGGCAGAGTATGCATTTTTACGGACAAATGTGAATATCCATCATGTCATAAATCCGAGCAGCTTTGCTGACCATGTGAAAAGTATGATTCTCTGTCTATTAATGCAGACAGAAACTTGTTATAAAGGCTCAAATAGGTAAACAAACAGAAAGAGATACATTGAAGGCCAAAATCAAAGAGCCACTGACTATTTATATACCACAAGTGCTCCTTTAGGAATGCCTTGTTTTCCCTCTAATTTAAGATTCAAGCGTATTATGTTCATCTAGTGGGACGTAAAATGACATTTCAGGTTTGTGCCATAATCATCTATAAAATCAACTGATCAACGAATCACACTGTATAATATATGAATGCTGGGTCTCATTTATTAAAATTATCATAGAGAATTTTGCTAAGCACAAGTGAGACCGACCTGTACCACTTCATGCTGCAGAGATTCCACTTCTGTCCTTAAAGTATCCAAATCTTCATGGTCCATTTATTAAACTCTCAAGTGACACCTTTCCATTCTCTCCCACATCTCTCTGGATTTCTACACTTTTGCAGCTACTCAAAGATATTTTTAAGTTTCTGTTTACAATGTGCCTACAAAGTATTTGATAATTAACAGATTGTGGCTGATGTGTAAGATCAAAATCTATGATTCCTTAACAGCCTAATTACCTTCTCCTTTTTAAATATCTAGCAGCTTTTAGGGTTTTTTGAGGGTGTTGATTTTTTTTATTTGTACTAGGAACTTTTATTATAAGCATATTAGGACTGGAATTAGAAGGTATTAAGCTTTATTTTTTTAAATATATCTCACTACAGGCTATACCAAGACTGGAAAAACTTAGATTAGGATAGTTTCAGTGTTGAGAAACTAAGGACTGGCCTGTGCTGTCGAGCAGGAAAGGAGTTAATCATGAATTCACACAAAGTGCCATGGGAATCCTGTGTCTTATATACTAAATGCTTGTTAAACTTAATCTATCTTGAGCAAAATACTTACAATTCAATGGAATTATACTTTGAAGAGAAACTTTTAACTTCCCTTCTTTCCTAGAAGCAGGCCTGCAGAAATGTGACAAAAAAGCACCCCCAAGATAACGACTGTGAACACGCAGCAGAAATGAATGCCCTGTGAGAACTTGAAACTGTCACTTTCCAAGGGTCTTTCCTTGCCCTGATGGGATAAAGCAGAAATAACAGCAGCATGGGTTTTCTTCTGAAAAGCACGTCAGTCATTATTTATGGAACAATGCTTTCTGATTGCAGAATTGCAATGTGCAGTAGCATTATGCATTATTTCCACCAAAACATTTGTATTGACTCTACTACAGGGAGCCTGGATGCTTTACTTCTGGCATTCCTGAGGGAAAAAAAAAAAAAAGTTTAAAAATTTAATCTTACCTTGCAGTGGGCTTTAAAACAAAGTATACCCAAAAGGAGAGGTCAGAAAATGAAAATCGTTTTTTTTCTTTCCCATTGTTACTTTCAGTCAAATGTTTGCTTTCTATCTTCATTTGTGAAATATGTTATTACTATTTTTGGGTGATTGTTGACTTTAGCAACAGAGAAATATTTTCAGTAGGACAGCTTGTTGACCCAAAGGACAGAGAAAGTTGTGTGCATACCAGACTTTTTATTTACATTTATATACATTCTATTTCAATTATGGGGATTTTCTAAGAGTGTGAAAATGTTTAACAGCCAGCTATATTAACGATTCCACTTTCCTAAAGTTCTCCACGGCCGCAAATTTCCTATTGATTTATTATCCAAAGTTATGGACCAAATCCTTTGATTCCTGTGACACAAACCCAGATTCAAACACACAAACCTCATCTTAGACAGCTGGGGCCAGATGTTTAAATGGTCACAGACCATGACTTCATTTTTGCTATGGCAGTTTACCTCATCAGAAAATCCATCTCTTCTTTTGATAACTTTGGGCAAAATATGCAGCCTATGCTTGATAAAGTGATATCCATAGTATTTTGAAAAAACTCCAAACACATTTAATTTTTTTGATCCTGCTCTGTATTGTGATATTCTCCTTAAATGAATGGATGACAATAATGATTGTAAATCAACATTATTAAGCAACTGATAGTGAGCATATTGGTTTGGTCCAGCTACTGCAACACCAGTGTAATGATAAGAATCAAGTGTCCATCAATACTGTTTTAAAAAACTATAAAGCATATTTAAAACTGGATTTGGGAAATAACAAATGTAACTGAAATGAACATTTAATACTGTACTAATTATAGAATGCCTACAAATTAGTAAAATAGCTATGACTGTAGATGGAATGGAGGACATATTGAGCTTTTTCTAAACAAGCTCAACATTTCAATTATTCTAAAATTACTCTATACAGGGTCCAATTTCCTTCACTTACAACCTTCTTACAGCACTTTTTAAAGACTAAAAGAGGATTAGCAAAATATGGGGGTAAAAACCTGTCTAAAATAAGTATGACAGGGCTGTTAGCATCCCATATTTAATTAGAGAATTAATGTACAGAGAGTAAGTCCTCATTTTTCATTGAGTGTAAGTAGCAAAATGTCCATAGGTCTGAGCTGACAGCTACTGCAGAACAGGATTGCTTATTGTTTCAATTAATTTTTGTGCTCTTTAGGTATTGTGCCTTTCTAGTA
Source organism: Trochalopteron elliotii (assembly GCA_024734555.1). Classification (NCBI taxonomy): domain Eukaryota; kingdom Metazoa; phylum Chordata; class Aves; order Passeriformes; family Leiothrichidae; genus Trochalopteron; species Trochalopteron elliotii. The sequence continues at coordinate 196,612 of JANPWX010019930.1, forward strand.
ATGGAATGGATCTGAATAATGGATCTGAATAATGGATCTGAATTATTTTCTGTGGGCTGATATTGGAGTCTACTGTGTGATTTGGAAAATTTTGGTTTCACATGAAAAAAACTTGGTGGAATGGCATATGAAGCCTTCCATTGGAGGTCATAAATGTGGAAAGTGTGTGAAAAAAATTGTACTGCAGGCAAAGTACTTCATCCAGGGCTGAGCAGAGTTTCAGATCCCGTAGATCTTATTAGACAAGTGGTATTTTTTTTACTGAGTGCTAATGATCACACAATGGATACTGTGGTTCTGATACCAACAGTGTTCTTCCAGTTTCTTGATATCCAATTTATCCTTGTCTGCTCAATCAATGGGATAACATAAACACAAAGCGGGTCACTCTGGTGATTAATTACCATGTGTACAGCTCCTGGAAAATTCCCATATAAGGGAAGAGTGCTGCCTGTCCTTGCTTATCTATCAGGTAAAGATTCACATCATGGCTGCATTCATGCACGTGACACTGATAAATTACTCTGATCAATCAGCCACAATTTCTGATCTGTGGCTGTGGTGGGTTGGCCCTGCTGGACGTGGGGGAAGCTTCCAACAGCTTCTCACAGAAGCCAACCCTGTCGCCCCCTCAATAACAAAACGTAGTCACACAAACTCAGTGCAGTTATATTGGTGATTTTTTTGTCTAATTTGATTACAGACCTGCAGGATCTCAAAAAACCCCACTGTATCAAAATTCACTGTTGTATATGAGTCAGATGCTTTCTTACAGTAATGGATTTCCTTTTTTACTTATAGCAATGTTATTTCCTTAATCAAATTGCCAATAGTTCATTGAATTTGCTGTTAAATATTATATTTCACACTCTGTTTAGTCTTCAGGGTTGCAGATTTTTTTTTGGCATTATTCAGAAAGATTCAGTAAACAGCTGTAAATAATGTTACTTGCCTGGCAGTGTTTATGTTAGTAACAACTTCCTCTCTTTTTTATGACATGTGTGAATATTTCTCAAAAACAAAATCAATCCTTGGCAGGGTGGTGGTGCGGGAAGGAGATGATATTTAAGGTCCCTTCCAGCCCTAACCAGTCTTTGACTCTGTAACTCTTCCCCACCAAGAAGAGCTTCCTAGGCTGCTGGTAGTTCAAATTTCCTGTATTCTATCTCAGAGCCATTTTGTTGTAGATTTCTAAGGAACAATTCATTAAACCCAAGGGTGGGCCCAGCTGAAACCCTACAAATTGGTAATCATGTATGGATGCCATACTTGCATTCAGTGCTGCATTTATGAGGCAACCTATTCCAGTATGCAAGTCTTGTATGTAATTCTAACTTTGATACATGAGCAATTTAAATTTGTGTTGCTCTCTCAGATGTTAAGCTATATAGAAAAATAGCAAAGCAGAGTTCAGGACATGTCTCCGCATTTTTTAATGAGGCTGATGACTTCCTTCAGCACGAAAGCTCTGGTTTTGAAATTTATTATTTCTTTTTTTAATGAGCTTTGTAGATAAAGAAGCATAAAGAATCTGGTGAAAACCGCTGCTCTTCAAAAAAACATTTGTATTTGCATTTGAAATGGAGATTCAAGCTGTAGGCCATTTGTCTTAACATGAGTGTACGGTTTTTACAAATGAAGTTTTCTAAAATTAATGCAGTTAAAATAAGAGTTTCTTCCAGGAAATGGAAAGAAGACAATGAATCTATGTGTGGTGTTATGAGATGAATAAATTCTTGGAAAATGAAAACAAAATCTGACTTGAATATGGATGAAAAATGTCTTGCAAATGATATGGTGAAATTTATCAGGTACTTGCATCATGTTTGCTTGATAGGTTCTGACCCTGGTTATACTAGGAAAGTCTTTTGCTGAAGAAAGCTGAAAATAACACCCAAATAATTCTGAAATATGTTTTGTAAGCATAGTGAGATGCTCATGTTTTAGTAAAAATTATTAAAATTATTTACATATATATAGCTTCTATATTGAGAAAGGGCCTCAGAATTTTATAAACTGAATGCTGAGTCCAGTGCAACCTAAATGGGGTGTCTTTGTCTCCAAAATATTTTATTGTAACACTACATTGCTACATTATACTGTATTTTGGACAGAATATTGTGATCACTTCAAAAAATTCAGGGAGGAGTGACTTGACCAGGAGAATTAAGCTAAAACCTGAATTCTTCAGAAAGAGTACTGAACTTGAGAAATATATAATCGCAAATATTAATCACCACTTCTGTGAAAGAGGAAACATTGGATCAACTGGATAATTATGCTAAAGGGGACAACTGATTTTTGTGGAAGTATTTTTACCTTGACTAATTCTCTGAAATATTTTAGATCTATCTGGGGACTTGTGCTTTAGAAGAAACCTGTTACATGCTCTTGCAAAGTCTCACCTCTTGAAAAAAGATGCAAACTCGAGTCTCTCAGTGTCCTCTCATTTAGTGTGTCTCAGAGGTGGACACTTCTGCCACTGAAAAAGAGAATTATTCTGATTTTAATACATTCCCCCCCCCCCCCCCTTTTAGCATATCACCAACAACACAGCACTTGTTAATCACATTGTGTAACATTCTTTCAGGGGAGCCTTCTTGAAATTTAAGTAAACTCGTCAGTGTGACTGCTGTCAGCTCTCATTATTCTTCAGTGATTTTCATCCAGCTAGTTAAACAAGGTTTGGCTTTATGAATTCACATTCAATAGTTTTCTATTTTGCATGTTTTGTTCAGCTTCCCAGGCACAGAGATCTTAGCTACAAGAGCAGCGCTTACATCCTTGAATTTCTGCTTAATTTGCTATTTTCACAACATATTAGGCTCTTTCTACCATGATGTCCTTTTTTCCCCCTGGTTTTGTTATATTTCAGGACTCTGAGGAAGTTGAAAACACACAATGGTCCAGTAAAACTGAGATCTCCTCTAGAACTGTTGCCAGAGCCGTTGCATATGCCTCTTTTCTTAGGATTATATTATTTCTATTAATGCACATATTATTTATATTAATGTAAATTATTACTGAAAGAGATGAGAAGCATCTCTTGCAATCAATCAGATGACATTGGGATTTTCAAAGTTTTCCTGAAAGAAAGAGTGGGAACCACAGTGTGTTCTCATAAATTCCATGGTGCAGAGAACCAGATTATGGAGTCTCTTAAGTGCAGGAAATCATTCCTAGGAGACCCAACACTGAAAACTTTGTAATGTTTTAAAAATAAAACCATAAATCTCTCTGATTTTAGTTTTGGCATATATTGAAGTGCTGTATGTTAAGCTGTCTCCCATTTCAAATAGTGGCTATTCTTAAATCGATCCCCATAACACAATAGCTGTCTTGTAGACACCTTTGGACGGGCAATTAATTTTGAAACCTGACAAGGCAGAAATAAAGTCAATTTTAATTACTGTACAGTGTGCTTCTTTCAGCTGACTTTTACAAGTCTGTTAATTATTATTTTTAAATTTGTAATTTTTTTGTGTTTCTAAATGCAGGACATAGCCAATGAGGTTTTGAGATTTGTGGTCTCCAGAGAAGATTCAGACTCAACATCCAAGGAAGTGTGTGTCAGCTTCTTATAGTCTCATATAAAACCTCAGTGTGGGCCCAGTAGATAAATATAAAAGATGTTTTTATTATTATAACCCCAGAAATACAGCTTCAGTTCTCTGCCACTACAGATTTTCTGTCTGCTTTAGACAAGTAATTAATTTCTCTGCTATTCCATGTTTCTTTCCTAAAATTAGGATAATATTCCATGGTTGTATGAGGTGCTAGTCTTCCCTGGTTGGTGGCTAAAGGTACCAACTGAGTAACAGTGCCAGTGGTGGTATAAGTAATGCAGAGGGAAGAATGTTAAGATGATAAAATAATGAATTATGTGCAATTTGTAGGGAGGCTCTGTTGGTGTAGATGGTGTGCTGAGTGTGTGGAAGAATGCAAACTTTCTCTCTGCAAAAGGGTTTGACCTCTCCTGTTAATGGAGGATAGAACAGTTATTTTCTAATCTCAGTCTGTCCTGCTCTAATACAGGAATTCTGAAAGCTCAGCTCAGAAAATCAACCCTCCAAAGCTGTTTGTTCAATTGATGTCACTTGGCCCTGAGCAGGAAATAATTACAGTTTATCAGAAAAGGAAGAGTAATGAAATGTTTTTGGGTATGGTATAAATTATTTGATATTGGCTATATTCTGCTACTGCTAAAATAGATTTGTTTGTGTTAAAGCCCTATTACGAGTAAATGCCTGACTTCAGAACTTATATACCTATTAAAGAAATCTTACTGAAACCTCAGGACATGTCTGTGTTTTTCAAAGCAGCATTGAGCTGACTTAGTCTTGTGCAGTCCACACAGTGCTATCTATTGTTAAATGTTATTTCTAGCATTTAACATAGCCTCGAGTGCTAAAAATCTTTTCTGAGTGGTAGGAAATAGGTGCTGTCAGGCTTTGTCAGGGTTAGAATCAAGGTTTATCATGCAAGGAAGAGTTCTACTCTTGAAACTATCATGCAGACATCACCACAGTAATTTTTTGACTGTCATAGATATTTGCAGATAGATAGATACACCGGTCATATATATAATTTCATTTTGAGCTAAATTCTGTGCTGCTATGCATATTAAGCTTTGTGGGTTAAACCTTCTGTCATCAAGGTGCTGGCTGATTTCTGGATAGAATTTGGGCACACTTTGAAGGTGGGGTGTTTCTAAGTACACTTTACATGTGGAATTACACATCAGTAGTAAAGACAGCTAGATGTAAATTGAACAGGCCTCAGAAAACGGTGACTCTGATCCTAAGTATCCAAAACCACCTTAAAAAAATCTAGTTTGGGTGGTGAAGTACTTTTTACATGTTTTTCCTCATCTCAAAGTAATGAATTTCTCTTCCAGAGCAGAGAAAATGAGGAATTGCGTGGTTGCACCTACCACAGGACAATATAATATTGTGGGTTTAACAGGGGTATTTGGGCTCTGGGAAGGGGACTTATCCTCAAAAGAAAGGAAGGAAAACAGACTAGGACTAAATGGAAGTTAGGGTTTTGAATTATGTTTGAGATCATGTGAGCATTTTTATTTTGCTCACCAGCAAAAGGAAATTGAACAAATTGCTCATTTGCAGATGGGTAAGATTCCGAGATATTCCCATGGTACTTTCATATGTAGTAGCTTTCTTAATGTAATGCCTTCATTATTGATGCCTAACATTGTGTAATATGGTATTATTGAGATTAAAATAGAGTTTTATGCAATGCTTATGTTTTGTGAGTTAATTTTTTTTCTTTTTTTTAATCTATTCTCTGGGTCTTGACCCATGGAGTCTTCAGAGAACCAGGAACAAGAACAGAAATTTGGAGGAAATGAAAATGTAATCTAAATAAAACATTCTACTGATCTGACTTTTTAGAGGTAGCAAAACTATTGGACTTGGACTGCCAAGATGGAGGGCCACATTTCTCTTTTTTTTAAACAGAATGCTCCTTCTCCATATTCCCTGCATTTGTTTTCCATGCTAATAACTGGATTGTTATGAAAATTTTTACTTTTCAGTAACATGATTGCAAAATAAATAATGATATTAAAAATCCAAACAACCCTGAAAACACTTATTCTTAATTCAGCCCATTTTTTAAAAAACACAAGAAATGCTGGTTCATTTACCACAGAAAATTCTAAGGTAGCAGTGAAGCAGAAGAAAGGCTGGAATGAACTGTGGGTTCTAGGTAGCCCTCTCCTCTGGGATTTTTGATCTAATTTATAATATCACTGTCATTTCTATCAGCTGTCAGGACATAAAAGGACAGCAGGATAAATAAATGACCAAACCTTTTCCAAAAGTCATGCCATGTTTAAGGACTGCTATGATATTACCACAGCATCTGGGGAAGTCATTTTGACAACACAAAAAATATAGGTTTTGTGCAGAAAGTAGGGTTGAAAATCTGGCCAGAAAACCATAATGTATTAGATTTGCAATTTTTATTTCTTCTAGCTCTCAGTTTTCATTATATTTGTCTCTTAAGTGTACCTTTTTGTTTATTTGTTTGTTACACACTACAGATTGGTTGGGATTTTTAAAAAGAAATAAGATTATTTTTATAATGTTGATTTCAAACCTTTTTTTCTTAAATGAAGTGACTGACTTAAAGCTTATGTACATAAATCTTCCCAGAGATACAACCTGATGTCAGAAAAATTGAGTTCTAATGAGAGTTATAAAATGTAATGTACCAAACACCCTAAAGAAAATGTAGCCCTGCAGGACCATGAGGATTCACAAAAAAAGCTCAGCTGGGAAATGAAATCTTCTTTTTCATGGTATAGCTATTATTGCTTTAACCATGGCTGGGCTTGTGCCTCCTTAATGAAGACTAAAAGGCAGATTAAATCAATCAGAGGAAGTTGAAAGGGTCAGTCAATGAAGTTTTTAAAAGCATCACAGTGTCCATGCGAAGACTTGTAGGGAGCAGATGGAGCAAGATGCTCCATAATCTCTGGGAGGTTGCAGGAGGACCTTTCCTAAGTTTCTAAAAATATCCATGACACAAAAATATGTAGAGTTTATTTTTCTTGGACATGTTTCACCGCTGCTTGTTGCCCAATCTAATTGTGTCTACTTTTTGCAATCTTAATGGATTCATCACTAATTATATAATATACCAGTTTTTCCTTGCCTTCCCTGAAGTGATTCCACACACTGTCACAGTGGTTTTGGGGACAGAATATTAGGTTTAAATGCTACATTAATATTCCTGTCAGATGTCTGTCAAAAGCAAGACACATTTTGCAGAAAGTAAATGTTAGAGACATAAAAATCACATCAAAAATAGGGTCTGAATGTGAAGGCTTTTTTTTAAAATTAAAGTCCCTATATAAAAGCATTCGATGGAAATGAAGAATTGCTCTTTTAATGGTTACAAAAGAACTAAATTTTGAAAAGCAAATTAATTTTAACTACGCACAGATTTTTTTTTCCTGGGGTTACAGCATGACTTTATTTCAAAGTGAAAGATTAAACACTACTTTCTCCTTTTTATGGATATAACCCCATACTTACAGAAAAAAAAAAAAATGAGGTCTCCAATTCTTCACTATGCTCTGTGAGAGATCTTGTGAAAAAACCTTGAGGAATCTTTGGCTGTATTTGACCTGGATCATGAGGGGAAAACCGTGGGGTATTCAGGCAGCAAAGCTTAAAATGCAGTCTTGAACAAGTATTTGCTGTTCTTGGCAGATCAAGCAGCAGCAGCAAATGTAACATTTACTTTTGCTTAGGAGGAGAAAAGTCAGTATCAAACTTGCATGCTTGCATTCAGTCGGAATATTGAAAATATCTTGAGCTCCTTGACTCCAAAAAGTGAAATTGCCTAAAATCCCAAAATTGCCAAGAAAAAGACCATGCCTTTCTCCACTGTCTTTATGTTTCGACTAATTCTCCAGACTCAACCACTCTAGAATTCAAGTCACATTAAACTCCGCAAGCAAAAGAGTACCTTGTTCTGATGAGAACATTTTGAAAAATGAGATTTGCACAACACTGATAAATTCTCCGGTTCTCAGTGCACAGTGAAGGAAGTGCAGTAGCAATTATTTTTTATTTTGGATATAAAGACAATTTATTTGAACTTTCAGTTCTAGAGTAGAAGATAATTTCCCATAAGAAGGTCATAGCTTCTGTGAGGGGGACAAGATGTCCTGCTTGTAAACTCATTTTGGCTACAGATCAAAATGCTATTCATTTGCAATAAACAAAAATATATAACACATTCTGTATTTTTCTTTGTAATTTATGCATTTTAATATTTTGCTGGCCTATGTGTTTTGTAACATTAAGGCTGGAACCTGGACAGATTTTTTTTTCCTTTCATTTTTCATTTATTTTAATGAAAACTTCAGGACAGCTTGCTATGGAGGAAAACCTGGGCAAGTTCTTTATGATCTCAAGTAGACAATTAATATTTGTTCTTTATGTTTGCTATATAATTTCTCGTCCCTAATGAGATTATTATCTATTAATTTGCCAGTGATAGGTAGCTAATGCATATTATTATATTAACAACTATCAAGAACTATTATCTAAGTAACTCTTAGCAACTTAAAATTTTCGTTCTCCTAGTTAATGTTGGTCACAGTAGAAAATGATCTTCATAGTAGAATTAAGATATAACTGAAAGGCAAGATTTGGCCCAAAGGGCTTGTTTTTTTGTATTTATGTCACAAACAAGCAAAATCTCTGAGTTGAAAAAGTTGGCATGAGGACAAAATACAGACTCAAAAAGAGGAATTACTCTTTTTAACTGCAAAAGAGTGTTGGGGTTTTTTTCTCATTGAAAAGTAAGTGTATATTTCTTAATGATGGAAGGAAGGGAGAAGTTTTCTTGTTGGTTAGTTTTCATTTTGCATAAATAACTTGGGAAGAGGAGGAGCATACTGCCACTAAACAGGTAATTATGAAAGTTGTGTTCGGAAATAAAGCAAATTAGGGGGTATTTATTCATTTCAAGCAGTGAAGTTCCTGTTGAGGCCCAAGATGCAGATAAATTACCTCATGTAGTGCTCTCTCTCCTTAAATTCTTAGTGAGTTTTATATATACCTACATTCAGGTGATATTATCATAGGATTATCTACTTAAACTCCGTTTTATATTTCATTAGGAGAGTAGGTCACTCAGTTCTCTTAACTACATAGAAGTTTGGGTTTTCCCTATGTAAACAGTTTTAAATTATCAACACAGAATTTAGTCAGATTTAATTAAATCAGAATCTTAAAATCCCTTTGTAATTACTTTGTACCCTGCTTTTATTTTGCTGATGGTAGCAACTAAAAATTTCTTCTCCAAATCATTTTTGGGGAGAAGTTTCCAGAGAATGCTTAAGTTCAATTTTCAGAGGAATTATTTTATTTATTTAATTGTCTTAAAGTCCCTAACTCTTAAAGTTTTGCTTGGGATCTGCCTTCTTCTGCTTAAATTTTTTTCATTCTTTTCTTCTTATTTTTGAATGATTTTCTGGTTATAGAAATTTATCATTTGCCTTAGGTATATTGGAACTGTGAGAGGCTTAAAAGCTAAATTTGACTTTAAATTTGTGTTGCAAAGCAACAGATTATGACACAGCCAAGAAATAAAAACTCAGAGCAGAATACTTGAACACAGATGAAATGATTAGAGCACAAAAGATACAAGGGAGGAGACTAACACAAGATTTCAATTTTTTTTTTTTTTGCCCAGTCAGGCAAAGCAACAAATAGTAGAAAAAACATTCTGTTTTTCTCAAATTTGATGCAAAGAACAGGTCTTTCTGTGTTGACTTTTCATTTCTCACTTTTGTGTGAGTCAATTTCTGCTCTGATGGGCAAGAATGCAATGGCACCCACCTGTCACACAGGCTGGTCCTGTTTTCAAATTTACCTGTCAGTAAGGGAGCAGCTCCCCTCTAACAAAAGCAGTGTTCCTAAAGTTTGGTACTGGAATATGCAGTACACAGAATAAATGCAGAGATTTCATATATTTTTAAATAAATAGTGACAGCTCAATTATTGCACGTATCTGTGAAGTGTCAGATTCAGTAATATTCTTTTTTTCTTACCTGTTTACTTTGAAAACAATGATTCTTTCATTTTCAGGCATCTCTTGCTTGACATTCCTCAAAAGTGTATTAAACCTTTATCAAGCAATTTATCACACCTGTTGTTTTTTTTTTTTTTGAAAAATGCTTTAAATTTTTTATTTTGTAAATCCCAGATTTTCTAAAGTGCAGAATTCAGTCCCTGAAAATGAAGCCATTTTGACCATTTTGATGGTGTAGAAAGTTGTACAACATCATCAGTGAATGTCAGGCAGGATTTTTAAACATGAATGCTTACTTTTTAAAAGAAATTGGATTAGAGGATGTGTTTCCTGTGCTGCATGTAGTTATTTATTCCGATAAAAAACAGAAAAAGAATTATTTTTCTCTTCTTCTAAATCATCCTGGTGGGATGGCCTTTGCTACTGAATGCATCACTGCTCTTTGGGTATAAATATGGTGTTAAGGAAGGATTGGGAAGGTAGATGATTCTTGCTCATAAAATTCTCCAAGGCTTTTGCTGAGAAATGACAGCAGTGGTTAAAAAGTGCAGTTATCTGTCAGAATGGATGCAGATTGTTTGAAAGCTTAGGGGGAATCATGGTTTCAAAGTGCAGGACTCAGTATAAGATATTTTTCTTCAAGGAAACACTAAACTCTGGAAATTGCAAATGACAGATTGTGGAAAAGACATTCCAGTAAGTGTGTGACAATCTTCAGCAGCTACTGAGGTTATGCTGAAATCAGCAGAAATATCCTTGTTGGCAAAAGGCAAGGCTGGCTTGTGAGAATTCCTTAATGCATAACACCACCAGAAAAGCAAATAAGTTTTGTGAGACAAACTAGTAAAAGGCAGAAAGAGACAGCCTTACAAGCAGGCATTTATTCAAAGACCTCTGAAAATTCTTATCTTTGAAAAGCTGGTGTCAGGTGTGGCAGGAAATTGCCAGGCCTTTCAAAATGGTGGATATCTAAGGAGACACAGGTTTAACACAGACTTTTAGACTTTAGGAATCTACGTGTGGTATATTTACACAAGACCCAGTAACTCACTTATGGTAAAACTATAGAATCACAGAATGGTTTAGGCTGGGAGAGCCCCTTAAAGCTATCCCATTCCAGTGCCACCCCTCCATGGGCAGGGACACCTTCCACTCTCCCAGGCTGCTCCAAGTCCTGTCCAACCTGGTCTTGGACACTGCCAGGGATCCAGGGGCAGCCAGAGCTTTTCTGGGCATCCTGTGCAAATGGCTTTTGAAAACATCTGTTTTGCAACATCAACACACTTGCATAATATTTTTCTTGCAAAGTCCAAATTTTATCCACAGTCAATTTATTTTTCTTTCCTAACATGACAGAGGCTGCAAACAACGTTCCTGTCCAACAAAAGTAGTTCAAATATTCTTCAGACAAGAGTACAAAGTAAAACATGGCACAATCTCTGAAGATAAATTATTTTACCTTCACATTTCTCAAAAACTCATTGTTATTTTACGTGAGAGAAAGACAAGGAATTTTATTGGAAGATGCACTTAAAACAAGCGCATTACTCTGTGGTTAGAGATGCTAAACTTCTTATAAAGGTATATATTCAGAAAGTATCTCATTTGATTAAATTCTGTTTGGATATAATCTCCATGCTTTTAACAGAATAATTTTGATTATGATATGTCATCCCAGGTGACGTTTTTAGTATGAAGGTCTATGGATAGTTTTAAATAATTTTCATCCTCAAAACATACACTGGTATTAAAAAAACAAGGGCAGTGAACTGAACCAAAACCTGTTGCTTTTACAGAAATATAATTATTCAGTAAATGTAAAAATCATTTTATTCTGGCAAAAAAAAATCTGTTTTATTATGTTTTGTCAGATTGAGAGTGAAAAGAGGTTGAAGCACTGAGTAGTTTCCAAATACATGGAAAATAAAAGGGTGTGAAAAAACCACTTTTTCATAATGTACAGGTGGGAGATTAAGTGTTGATATGATTTGGTCAGGGTCCAAAAAAAAGCTGGTGGCAGGGGTTCCCTGCCTTTTGTTTCCATCATTTGCCCATCGTTCCAAAGACTTTGGTTTGGTTTTTTTTCCACAACTTATAATAACAAATTTCTTTCTACACATTCTTACAGTAGTGATCAAACAATAGCTCTGCTGTTTTGGAATTGAGAGAGATTTAATACATACTAATTTACTTTGATATAATCATATAAAATACAATTACCATTGAGAATGAGTTTTAAATTAGTTATAAACAAATTGAAATAATTTGGAATCATTTAAAATAACTGCATCTGGCGAAGTTTTGCTGTAGCAACTCCACCACAGGATTTCTGATTGAGCCTGCTCTTTCTGACTGACATATTCTTTTTTCTTAGCACAAAACCTTGGGTGGTGGATTATGATTGTAATTGAGTGCATTGTAATTAAAATTAAAACATCACATGAGGTTGTTTAGAGTGGAGAACGCCATTGCAATCAAAATCTATATTAAAAAAATCAAATTATTATGTCACAAGTGATTTAGTGCTGGAAAATTTTTTTGTAGTCTGAAACAAGGAAACAAGTTTGATTTTCTTCTTTCTCCTGTAGATATATCTGACAACATTTCTGTGCCATCTCATCACTGGTCCAGGACTTGGGTGTTGAAGTGATGCCTTGAGAAGGCTGACTTGGAACAGAGACTGGATGGAGCTAAGAAAATAAAGTAGGTATTAATTAAAAGGCCTTTAAGGGTACACCTTGGGCAGGACAAGACCTTGGCCAGGGCTACACCCAAGGTGGACCCAAAATGGTCACAAAATGGACAACCGGTCATGAGGTCTTACATGTTCAAAAGTTTTGGTCCATTTGCATGTTGGGGTTTAATTTTCCAATACAGCTTCAGTTTATGAAGTCCCATCCTCCTTGTTTTCTCTCTTCAGTCCACAGTTTTTTGATGCTTTTGGGCCTGAGACTTGTAGGGGTTGTCCTTGGTCTCAAGCTGGAAAAGGATTTGTTTAGTGCACCTACTCTGTGAAGAGAGCTTACTAACACTTAATATGAGGCTCAGAACTGCATCCCTAGCCAGCAGAAAAGCTGGAAATTTGAAAGCTAAAACTTAAGGCATCATTTCCCTGCTCCAGTGAATGCCTCTGCAGTTGATTTTAGCTGTAAGGTATCAGGATAGCTTCCTGTGCTTTAAAAGAAAGGAAAAACAGTGAAACTTGTCATTAACTTGAAGCAGATTTTCCACCAGCTGAAGCATTTCTGCACTGTGATATGTTGTCCTTTTACCCAAGTTCCTGTTGTTTCTATAGCCCATGGTGCTATCATTTCGGAATTGTGCTCTTAACCCTATTGAGATGCTTGCTCAAATTTTCCTCCAACCTTTTACCTGTGTATATATAATGTAAATGGATGATTGAAAGCCTTTTTTCAAAATTAAAAAGAAAGAAATCTATATAGGCATTCATTCTCATAAATAAATACCTCTGGTGCACCAGAAGCATTTTGCTTTACCTTCTGCCTCATTGTCTTCCTGAGGTATGTACAGATTTGCACTGTGTCATGATTTGTCATGTCTTACTGCTTCATTAACCTTTAGTGTGGTGGCATTTCCCAGATTGCCTGCAGAGTTTTTTCAGATGAATATGTCTGTGTAGATAGGCAATGTCAAATATTGCAGCTTTCTGTTTAAAATATTGTTATTTGCTATCACTAGGGACATTATTCATTGGAATAGAGGCTGCTGAGACTCCCAGGTCCACACTTTTCTAGTGGCTTGCTTTTAACCCCAGTTTTGAGCATTCAAAATCAATGCAAGCCTTGTTTTGCTTTATGTGGGGAAATTTTGAAACATTAAACTAGCTGTGACTTGAAAGAAAAGCTGTTTTCAGTGCCTGTTTATCTATTTTTTACTAGCCAAGAACCTGCTTACCTATTTGATGTAGCCATGACTGTCCTGCACCATGCAATAATGAAGCTGCTTTAATGAGACAGAATATGAAGTTTCCTTTCTTAGTCTTGAAGTGTTGACGAGAAAATATTTCTTAAAAAAACCCCAATCTTGAAAAATCTCTTAATTGTCCCCTGTGAGAAAAGGTTATTTTACCTATTGAAACAGAATGGACTGGAAGCATCTTTACTAAGACATTTTAATTGAATCTTAAATTTTCTTAAAATGACAGAAAATCAAAAGTTAACAAGATACTTCAAATGGTTCCTTTTTCTTTGTTTCTTTGTCTGTTCAAGTAATCTGTTAAAAATCTCCAAGTCCTTTTAGCCTTTGCCTGTATTTTTTAATTCACCATTGCTGCCATGATAACCTGCTGCATTTATAACCTGGACTGTAATGTTCAGGAAAGGAGAATAAATTCGTAATTTTTTCTTCTGAACCCTAAACTTCAGCCAAATTAAAGTGGAAAGGTTCACGGGGATCAAAAAGGGGGACAATGGATACATGTAAATAAAAATATAAACCAGTTTCCCCTTCTGTAACCTTCAACCCAACAAAAATACAGATGTTGAAAATACCTTGGGAAGACAGTCAAGGAGTTGCATTCATTTAGGTAATCCCATCAAACAGTTTAGGTAGGACTGGCAGCTATTTAACACTCTTAAAAAAAAGCTGACAGATTTAAACAGTGGAAAACACAAGTCAATGTTTTACACCATTTCAGCATAAAACAAGTGAAGATTGACATTTTTTAATACCTAAAAATTAAAATTTAAATAAAAAAGACATTTTCAATAAAACATGAAAAGGTTGTGAAATATCTACAAAAGTTTTAAAAAAATACATATATACTGAAGGTCAGTGAAAGAGTTAATGACAGTAGTGGTACTGCTTAAAATAATCTGAGAATCATAAAGATAATAACTTCTGGTGAAGAACACTTCTGGGAAATAAAATGATTATATGGGAGGTAAGTAGTAAGGAGTTAGTAAAATATAAACCACTAAGTCTTCATAATTATCAGGTTTAAGAAGGTTAGGATTATTTATTTCAGTAGTTGTAAGAAGAGGAGGAGTATTCCTGAAATTGTAATGCTTGATTTACAAACTTGAATATTCCCAACTTTAAAGAGAATATTTTCCTATTCAAATTTATTCCTATATAAGTATTTGAAAACCTTTATAAAACTTCTGCTTCAATTTTTTCCCCAATTTTCATCTTTTCAAATTAATGTAGTGGTAATAAATAATATATAAGTTAATCTTATATTTAATAATAAATCTTTGTGGATACGTGAGGCAAGTGTGTCAATTAGCACAAATTAACATACACTATTATAGATTGCTTACTTAATTGCTTGTTACTACATAATTGCTTACAATTATCAGTGTAGAGCACCCACTGAAGTAATAGAACATTTATGCTAATAATGGAATCACCAATAGTAGTACATTGGGCTCATCAAATAAATCCTCTCAGTTCATCACAACGAACACTGTGTAGGGATGGTACATAGCCACCCTGGATTCTAGATTTGGGTCAATACCATGTTGCTTCAAGACAGATCTGTTAAATTTGTCTGTTTGCCAGAACTTTCCATCCAAATTCTGCAGTTAATCAGGTGAGGACCCAAAAGTACAGTGAGAGCCCATCAGAAAGGACAGAATTTGATGGGCAAGAGCTGAGACCCCAAACCAGAACCCTCCTGTGCTGGGCTGAGCCCCAGCGTGGGCAGCAGGGCAGGGGGATTCTGCC
This sequence comes from Trochalopteron elliotii, assembly GCA_024734555.1. NCBI lineage: Eukaryota > Metazoa > Chordata > Aves > Passeriformes > Leiothrichidae > Trochalopteron > Trochalopteron elliotii. The sequence continues at coordinate 211,873 of JANPWX010019930.1, forward strand.
CCTCTGCCCCCTCAGCTCAGACCCCACCTGCAGAGCTGCCCCAGCCCTGGGCCCAGCACAGCAAGGAGCTGGAGCTGCTGGAGCCAGGCCAGAGGAGGCTCCAGGATGAGCAGAGGGATGGAGCAGCTCTGCTGGGAGGAAAGGCTGGCAGAGCTGGCATTGTTCAGCCTGGACAGGAGAAGCTTTGGGGTGACCTCACTGTGGCCTTGCAGGGCCTGAAGGGGCTGCAGGAAAGATGGACAGAGACAATTGCCAAGGGCTGGAGGGACAGGACACAGGGAATGGCTTCCCAGTGCCAGAGGACAGGGCTGGATGGGATCTTGGGAAGGAATTGTTCTCTGGGCGGGTGGGCAGGCCCTGGCACAGGGTGCCCAGAGAAGCTGTGGCTGCCCCTGGATCCCTGGCAGTGTCCAAGGCCAGGCTGGACACTGGAGCTTGGAGCAGCCTGGGACAGTGGAAGGTGTCCCTGCCCATGGCAGGGGTGGCACTGGGTGGTCTTTGAGGTCCCTTCCAATCCAAACCATTCTGTGGTCTTATGATTCCATAAGCAGCTTCTTCTGACTTCATTACTGCCCATCCCTAAAGGCTTTTCGTCTTTCCACCATTGCTGGTTACCCGTTGATGCATTCTGATCCCATTAAAAAAATTCTTCTAATATTCTACACAAAAAAATTTGTGACTTTTGCCAAAAGTGTGAAAACAGATGGAAGACAAAGAGATGTGAGATCTATGCTTAGTTTGCCCAATTTTGCTGTTTGGAAAGGTAGTAAAGAGGTATAAGGGCGCCTAAATATTTCTGAGCCTGTTTGGGTGCGGTCACCTGTCATGGAAAGGTCTTTTTTTATTTTAAGGCTAGCGTATTATATTAACATTGACATTTTAACAAATTCTTTCATATAATCCAAATGTATTTTCACATCAGAATTTTCTGAGTGACCCTTCGACTTTTCCCTCCTAATTTACTTTTCAGAATCATAACATGGATGTCTCTTAATAGAAAAATAAATTATATTTACTGCAGAGCCATTAGAGAGTTAAGTGGCAGAATCTATCATTGCCATACTTCTTATTTTTTACTCTATCTTTACCTGTGAAATTAATTGCACAGTTATCTCATTATCCTTTGTGACCAGGCAGTACAGGTAAAATATATGCTGAGTCAGATGTCAGGTGAGTAAAGCTGTGGTTTTATCTTGACTCTAGATTAAGCAGAGGTGCATTCACCAAGATGTGTGAGGTGAGAGTGATCTATTGTTAAGCACACATGGAAAATTAAATATTGTTAATGTATATTTTTAAAATAATTCTCATCATTTTTAGAAGTGAATGTGCAGTGTTCTCTAAGGGTGGGTGTATGCACCTTGGTAAAAGTTTGGGGAAAAGTGATTAAAAAAATCAAAGGTAAATTAGCTAGTTTTGATATAAAATGTAAGGGGTTTTATTTTAGGATCTACAGATTGTCTTACAATCTACAATTCTTTTCAAATTTTCCTGAAAAATGAGTTTTTAAGAAATTGTGCACTCTTTTACAGAGAGTCATTTCCACTCTGCTAATTTTTGCTCTGGAAACTAAATATGGTTTGAGGTTCTTGTGTAGGATAATAGTGGTGAGCAAATGCCTGATTCTTCTGCTAGAGAAAGAAAACCCCCCCTACATAGTCTGTCCTTTGCCAATCACAGCTAAATTTGTTCCTGAACCAAAAACCAGCATTCTCAGAAGGCCCTCTGTTCTCTCTTCCCTTGTGCTTTGAGCGCAATAAAAACCCAATATTGTTTAACAATCAAATTTAACCTTAAAAATACCATTTGCATGAAAACAATCATGCAACACATGAATCTATTCACTAGTGAATTCGCTATTGTTGGTTCACTAGAATTTATATTCATGACCTGGTAACAATCAGTGTGAAAAGTAACATGCAAAGAGGCAAATACTATTCAAAAATAGTGTTTTAAGGAAAGTGTTTCACTGGAGATGGCAAAAAGAATTTTTAAGCCATCCATAATTTAGCAGCAAGTTTTATTTTAAAATATGATATAATACATAGAAATGTGGAGCTTTTTTGATACAAGAAAGTGTTTGCTATGAAAATACTCACGTGAAATTTCTGTAAGTATACAAGAAATGATGGATGGGAATAATTTCAAACCATTCAGAAGTGACATTTAGATGGATATTTATCTTAATGTAGGAGAATAACAGTGGTCTGAGAATCACTAGAACAAACAGTTTCCCTGTACAATTTCCTTCATGTTTTATTATAAGATTTCCATAAGGTTTTACTACCAACAAAAATCTTAATATTTCAGATTGTATTCTAGTTAAGGCATACCTTCATGCATATTTGTTTTTCAATTTGGATATGAAACTGATGTGATAAAAATAATTAGATGATACAGGAGTGGCAAAAACAGACAGAAAAAGGAATATATGAAGAAGAAGAAAAAAGAAAAAGGATAAATTTATTTCCAGCTTTGCATTTTTCCTGCTTGCCTGAGAGATAGGGCTAATGGAGATGCTCTTGTCATTGGCATGAGTGGATGGCACAGGAAGGAAGATCTGTGTAGACCATTTCCCACTGCTGAGTGGTTTCCAGGTGCTCCGACAGGACCTGGAGGCCACTTCAAGTTGCAGTCAGGCATTTCCAGGATGCCATTCTGGAAAAATTTCCTTACTGATATTTCCTCTGAATCGGAGCAGATTTAGATCTTCACCCAGCATCTGTTGATACTTCTGAAAGGCAAAGGAGGTTTTCCCATACAAAAAGGACTTTTTGCATCCAAATTCTCTTTGTGTTCTCTCTAATGAAGTGCTTATTTTAATTTTTCTCTGCTCTACAGCAAAATCTCTTGGAGAACTTTCACTTAGAAAAAGTCTTGGTGTCCTAGCCTTCCCTCACACATCAGAAATTGTGTAGGACAAAGTAAATAATCAAATGGATTTGGAAGCTGCAGTGGTTGTAGCAAATACCTTGAGATCATTTGAAAGGAGAAAAACAGGATAATATTTCTGGGAAGATGAGGTACCTGGGTGTCTGAATGTTCAAACTTTGAATGCAAATGTGATCCTGTGTGTGGATTTCATCCTATTCCCCAACCCTTGAACAATTTCAGCGGCTTAATAACATTTCTCCACAATTTACCCAAGAAAGCCTGTAACTCTATTTCGTAAACTTTAACTGCAAGCCAGAAATAAATTGGGATTTCAGACTCATTTTATTGTTGCTGTTCTTTATTTATCTCTCATGATACATAGATTTGTACTTACTGTGGTTGCATGATAAATTACATCTGGAAGGAAGTCATGTCTCAGTTTTTATGTTCAGTACCATATATCTCATTTCATTTCTTCACTCTCTGTACTGTATGGTGGAGGAAGGGAGAGCATAGGTGGACCACACTTATGTTCAAGTTGATGCTTTGTAATTTTAAACAGGATCCTGACTATTTTTTTTTTCCTTTTTACAATAATTTTGCTGTAATATGCTGATATGTGGATTATACGGATTTATATCTTGTATTTCACAGCTGTCAACTTTCAAAAGGCTTAGAGTGTCTTGAAAGTTTTTAATAGAGTTCCATACCCCAACCTTCACTTACCTTTGCATGTATACATAGTCCTCATCCCCTAATTAAACTGTTATTTTTTAAAGGATTTTTTAAAAAAATTTATTTTATTGCATATTCTTCCCTGATTTCACTGAATATTGATATTTATCTGCAGGTATTATGTACAGAAGTCTCACAAAATCAGTATCAAACATACAACAGATGCAAACTATTCTGTTTCCAAAGCTGTGGAAAAGAAAAAGATGAAAAAATTTGATTTCTGAAAGCTTAGGTCTTTTTTGATTACTTATTTCCATGGCACAATGAATTCCCAATGAATTAGTGGCTACTAATAGAATGGAGTCAAGAAGTCCAGTGCTTCGTGCAAGAAGAATTTCTATATCATATATAAAGCAAATATGAAATTATTGATTCTTACTGGGAACAAGGTTACAGTAGGTTTGTTTTTTCAGAGCACTATATCATTACATATCCTGCTGTCTTTCTGGCAAACCCCACACTTTATTTTTCAGGGTTGAATCATTATGTTTGCATTTGATTTCTGTGAAAAAAGCATCTCATTCCAACTGAGCTGAAGTTCCACAGCAAAGTCCTCATTAATTAGGACCTTGTCTTATACGACGTGGCATACCAGTTTTGTGGGTTTTTTTCAACAATTTCCTTCTGAAAACAAAATTTATCCTTCCATTGAAGTCTTACACAAATTGTTTTCTGACTTTCTCAGTAAACCTGTGGCCTTTGGGTCAATTTGTTCTGACAGGGTGTACAATCATGATCTAAATATAATTTTTCTAACAGTGTTTCCAAGCATGAATGTCAACTGCTCTCCCCAGTTCAACTGAGAAATGACCCAGGAGCTGAAATTTTTTAAGGGAAACAAGAAGACCCTGAAGAACCCAAAGAATTATAGAAATTCCTGCACCATCCTGTTGGCTAAACATGCCTGTTTTTGTGTCTCAGGTGTTTTAGTTTCAGTCAGAGTTTAGGTGGGATGAAAGAACTATGGACAACAGAAAGAACCATGAATTACAGGAAGTTCCCATGCACATGAGACTTGGAATGGAAACTCCATTCCTAATGCCAAGCTACAGGAAATTAAATCTTTCTCCAAGTTTTATTGGTCATCAAATGATTTCCACTGAAATACTCACCTCATTCTCCTTTCTGTCCACCACTTGACCAAATATATTAATTGTAACAATAGGAAAGTGCCTTCATAATTTATTTGAAGGGCTAAAGAGCTTTGGGTTTGGCTAAAATACATCAGAATTACAAGATTTTAACTATTCTATTGTGTTTCTGACTGCTTTTCTCACAAAGGCTTAAAATTAAAACTAGAGAGTCACAAAGGGAGCAATATTTTGAAAAATCCAGCTCAAAATTTTTTAATAACAGATCATGTGCTTTTGAAATCTCAGTCGTTTCTTCTGTTTCTTCTTGATCTCACCTGTCCCACTATTAATTCTTTTATGTTTCTTTGAAATAAATCAGAGGCACAATATTAATTCAAATGTTAAAGTGGCACAATATTAATTCAAATGTCAAAAATAGAGCATATGGCATCCTCTATTATTTGATCATGTGCAGCAATATGTGGCTGGTTCACCTGGGAAAGGTGTTGTTTCTGCCAATAAGAAACATTTAGGTGGTCTTTAAGGTTCCTTCCAACTTGAATAATTCTGTGATTCTTTGTTCTTTATTATCAGTAACTATCCATTTGACATATCTGCATTTTAATGGAGTTATAAGGACTGCACTTTGGAAATAGGATTTATGATCAACTGGATAAGAAATGTCAAAATGACCATAATCTGGGAGTACTGAAAATGACATTAATTTATAAACTAGTAGAGGTAGTGACAGACTTTTAAGTGTCCTGTGAAAACTTGCAGATATCTTCCATATTCATTTAACTGCTGCTTAAACAAATTGTATAACATCACATTTAATAGCAACAAAATAAATCAAACAAGCATTTAAAGTGTTTTCTTAGGGCATTCACCTCAAGGAGTGCTGAAAGCAGGAGAAGCTAAGAAGCAGGCAAAGCTCTGGTTTATGCACAGTTCAATGTTATCTAAATAGCTCTAAAGGATTTATAAGTTCTACTTGTGTATTTGCTTAAGAAATGACACGAGGACCTTCCTGATTTGCAAAAACCTCACTCCTGCTGGCTGCTAATTAGTTGTATAGCACCAGGGATGATTCATGAGTTCACAACTGCCTAACATGCTGGAATATGCTATATATAACCCCTGTTTATACTCTCATAATATGGCTGAACATGGCTTCTTTTCAACTTTAAAGCTTCTGACAAATCAGCATATTTAAACCATTTAGTCTGAGTAAGTATACTAGTCTATCAGGTGAAGAAGATACACTAAGCCTATTTTTCTTTTGAACTTGCCCATCAAAGAAGCTTGCACACCCTTTAATCTTTGTTGAGGGAATGTGTAGTGTTTGCTGTATAAATCAGCAGCAGGCTATAGAGCTGTCTTATTTTCACAGTGCCGAAAGCTGAAAATTACCAGGCTGTGCATGTGAAATCTCTGCTGTTGATGTATTAGAGGAGCACTGAGAGGAGAGGCAGGTAACTTCTGTTACTGAATTAATTTTTTTCTACCGTAAAGAAAAGACAAAAGGAAAAGGATGAAAGAGACCTACACAGTCTTTTTGTCCTATGGCAGAAGAAGGGACAGGTGGACTTTGAGAAAATGTGCAGGCACATACTAATAAGCAATTTCTACATTCTAGTAATAAAAAAATCACTGTTGCAGCTCTTGATACATGGAAGAAGTGCCAAATATATTTTTGGTCAGTTTTTGTGCTAGATAATACAATTCCCATTCCTCAAACCAAAAAGTTTGCTGCACCTTTTGAAAGTGCCAGTTCTCTTGGACTTCTCCACCAAAACTCCCACCCTGGCAGATTTTACTAACATTTGTGTAATTTGTTTCCATGGTACAACTGCCAGGAGAGAGCTCCAAGGTGATGTGATTATTAAAATTCTAGTCCTACTGAACTAGGGAAATGATTTGTCTCGAGTTAGTTTGTTTTTACCTGTAAAAGATGTATTTGATTCACAATATTTCCACAAAAGAAAACACCTCTTCACTAGACATCCTCTCCTTCTATATTTTAATGGCATAATAGTTAGGACAGCCATATTCCCATTATATCTTCTGTTGCTCTTGCAGGGAGATTTATATGACTGTAGAGCCCATCACTGATAACAGAATAATGGGGTCTTCATTCCTAAATCACACCTGCTATTTGCAACATAAATCATGCTTTGGCTGTATTCCAGTCACATACACCTAGCAGAAAATTGAGAGTAGAGGAAAAGCTAAAAATAACTCTTGCAAGGCCTGGACAGATTTTTGTCTCACTATTCAAATCCTGGCTATGTAAAATATTCACAGAGGGGAATAAGCAATAATATACAGTAAGAAGTGTTTGTCCTCTGTTGCAGGACAACACTGGTACAGCCAAGGAAAAAAATAAACATCACAGATGTGTGAATTTTCGGGGCAGAGTAAGAATCAGAACCAAATCTTACAAAGCAATGCTAAACCCATTGGCCCAGAACATAAAAATATTAGAATAATACATCAAGCTTTCATGTTTTGCTGATTTTAGGCATAAATCCGGCAAATAAACTATGAACACTTTATGGACAAGGATGGAACAAAGGAGAAGCTAGCTTTTGGGAATTCAGTTTTATTCTCTTCTACAGACATATTCCAAACCAGATAACTGAAATAAGTAGATGAAACCACTCAGCCTGGCTAAATGTCAATAAAAAAATTTCCACATTTTAACTTTGTCTGTACCCAAGTTTAACACACGCAGTCTCTTACTATTGAACTCCTAAAGCTCTAACCAGAGACTGGGCAGAGTTCTTCTTGAAGAAAGGTAAAATATACAAGGCTGATTGTCTAAATGTGACATACCAAAAGCAGAGGCAAATGCTGCCTCTGTTTTCAAATTCCCATGGATTTGATCACATGAGTTTGTGAGCTGGACAAGATTTGAGATGCAACATGGTTGTTGTGAGAAAGAACTGGCCTGTTCAACACTGACTTCACATGCACCATGTCACACATTCCCTTCACTTGGGAGAATAACCAGAGTAACCATGAAAAAGAGGTCCTAAGCCACCACTGCCCTGAAATGATAAGATATAAAAATAAAATAACTCATAGAATAACTCAACATACCAAGAATCTTGAAGTTTTCAATTTATGACATGACATTCCTTTGCTCCTCACAGAACTGTATTTATTAGTCATTGTATTAGCAATTAAAGAGAGAGAAAGAGAAAGAGAAAGAGAAAGAGAAAGAGAAAGAGAAAGAGAAAGAGAAAGAGAAAGAGAAAGAGAAAGAGAAAGAGAAAGAGAAAGAGAAAGAGAAAGAGAAAGAGAAAGAGAAGGAGAGAAGGAGAGAAGGAGAGAAGGAGAGAAGGAGAGAAGGAGAGAAGGAGAGAAAGAGAGAAAGAGAGAAAGAGAGAGAGAGAGAGAGAGAAAGAAAGAAAGAAAGAAAGAAAGAAA